>ML843726.1:27030-38331 GCA_009831015.1 Picea engelmannii | reverse complement strand
CTCTCTCTCTCTCTCTCTCTCTCTCTCTCTCTCTTCAAAGTAGTTATTTTTCACATAACATTGTTGTGTGTGAGGGTAGGTTATGTATTTTATATATGGTCTCTCTCTACCATGACATGAGCCAAGGACATAGGGGAAAAATCCCATAATAGAATTGGCAACCATACCGGGGATATCTTCTCCTAGTTTGGGTTAGTCTTAGGGTGTCTTTTGTTGTCTTTGATTTCTGTATCTTTTCCTATTTTCTAGGATTTATTTTTCAAATAATTTTCCATCTAGAAACTTTTTCCAAAGTTTCTAGAAGCCTCCTTCTGGATTGGTTTTTTTTTTATTTTTCAAGTTTTATCGGTGCATCTGCACTTTGTCCCTTTATGAGATGCATATATCTGCAATTTTCCTTTGTACGACCCGTCGGTATCCGTGATTCCTAGTGCACACAATCACAAATCTGTGTAAGAATTGGAATTTTTTAGCCTTTCTCTTAGTTATGGCAGGGTTTGGTTTGGTTCTTCGGTGTAATTTGAGCCTTCTGGGTTTTATTTTGATTTTGATTGTTGTGTTAAGTCTTTGAAAACTTTGAAATCATCCTAAAGGTTCTTGCTCTTGGTTTCCTAGTGTTTTTGGCTTACTTTTTGTCTCTCTGCTAAATTTTGAGTTTTGGGATTTATACCCATTTTTCCAATCTTTTATATTTGTATCCTTTCTTTGCTTTCACATAAACCGCATAAATTCACTACCCTTATATAGGGTTGAATCACAGATTTTAGTCATATTCATGCTTTGTATAATGCCAAACAACATATATCCATGCTTTATGGAAGGCCAAACTGTGGATAAACTTCATCCACACTTCCTACAATGATACAAACCATGTTTATAAGATTATATCCATGATTCATAGTGGGGTGACCCGCAGATGCCTCCAAAAAGGGATTTTTTGCTTGTTTTTCAACCTTTTTGGAACCATGTTTCAGCTAGTTTGGGGGTCTTTTTTGGGGAGTTTGGTCCCGAAAATTTTTGTAGCCTCTAGGAGGTTAGTAAGGCCTTAAATTTGAATGGAAAACCAAGTTTTTTTATCCATATTTTTTTCCAGTTTAGTCGTTGGATTGCATGACTATAAGACTAGTCTTGTTCTCAAGATCTTGGTTTTCTGGTCAATGTTGTGGTCATATTTGAAACTTGAGTTTATATTTGATTTCGAGAATTTTTTTTCTGTTTTCCTTGTATTTTTCAAACATAAAACTAAAAAAGTTTCTTTCTTTTAGCATCTTTTTTTAGTTTTTCTTTGGTAGAAAGAAAAAGAAAACAAAAAAAAAACCTAGTTTTTCTGCTAGTTAGGTCTCTTTCTTTCTTTGCATTGTCATTTGAAAAAGAAAAAGATGTTAGCATAGGATTTTGGTATCTTCTCAAATTGAAATCATTTGAAAGGAAAAATAACAAAAAACATTTTTTTGTTTTCTTCTTTTGCTTTTCTCAAAAGGTCGCATTGTGCATTTTGCATAGAAAGAGAAAAATTTACATTTTAAGGTTTGAAGGATTGTTCATGCATTTTCTTTTTGAAACTCTTTTTCATTTGAAGGGTTAATGTAAAGTATTATTTTCCAGTGTTCTTATAAGTTTCATTTTTTGCAAGAGTCTCAAACATTGTTCAGTTTCACTCCATGCCCTTTGATTAAAAAACAATCGCTAAACCTAAAATGTACTAGACTTTGTTTCTAGGGTTCACAAACAAGTTTAGGGTTAGGGCCTTGGTTTAGGTTGGAGAGTTAATTTCTCCAGGGATAGAAAACAAAAATAGGAGTTTGATATAGGAATATTTTCAAATCCAACTGTTGTATAAGTATAGTGAGGAAGCTCCTCTAACACATGAGTCAAACACGAGGTTGCGTAAAGGATATCTGAGGAGATATCCCCTCCAAATCTTAACTGAGCATAGTGGAGATATCGTATTTTGGGGGATTTTCCTAAAGTGATATTGAACCATCTGGCATTAGTCCTCTGGAAGAGTTTTGGGCTTAGCTACCATTCCCATACATTCAATCTTGACTGTTGAATGTACCCCCCAGACATTGATTGCGACTTGGTAAGATTTTCCTAGGTATCTGAAAGGTGACTGAGGGGGTTTTTCATGGTACTTGGGGTAGATTTAGTATACAAATTTTCAGTACTATTGGAGGTTCCAATCGAAGCATGGGTGATTGCACCAGATAAGGTTGGTTAGTGGAGGTTGGGATAATTGCTTCTCACTCCTTCATTCATTGGTTCATGAGACTTAGTCAATGCATGCCTTCGTCTGGAAGGTCCCTTTCCAATTTTTCATTGCTTTGGACTAAGGAACTCATCTACCTAAGATGAATATTTGAAAAATTTGTTTGATTGCGATGTTTCGCTTAGGAATTTTTAGTGGAGTGTTTATTTGTATAGTCGACATCATGTTGTTTTAGTATCACCACTTTTGGATCATCGATTCAAGGTATTCGACCAACCGCTCCCCTAGTCGGGAAGGACCCTTGGTATTTCTCTTGAAAGTGTGGAGCTAACTCTTAGAAGGCATGGATTTTTATACCATTGGTTCACCAGAGTCAGTGTGTGAGACAAACAACCAATCATTATGAGTCATGATGGAAGCGCGAGTCTAGACACTGCGATTCATACTTGCATTATTTCACTAACCTTTGTGAGTCATGTTTGAGATAGGTCAAAAATCTATGGGAGTCATGTTGAGGGAAAGAAATTGACCTCTATGAGTCATGTTGGGAGAAAAATTCTAGTCAGTGCTAGTCATACTGGACAAATGTCACCAACCTTTGCAAGTCATGTTGGAGATCATCACCTAGCCACTGCAAGTCATGCTGGGGGAATTGATATTGTTGAAAACTCTAGATGAATAGGATGTAAGGCTAGGTTCCCTTGTAATATTTGCAAAGGATATAGCCTTACTCATTTGTGTCCTACTATTTCAGTGGTATGAAGAGCGTGGTCCATGTCTGAAGGCCCTTCTAGTTCTAATCCGTCTTCGATTTCCCAACATTCTATTCAATCATTAGTTGATGAAGTGGTCATTCTGATGCAACCTACATTCGATACCACTCTCATTTTGGGGGATGAAGTGTCTCTTGACCATGTTGTCTCGCATCCTATTCAACTAGTGGTTGAGGAAGTGGTTGTGCCAATGAAATCTTCGATCGATCCCACTCTTCTCTCGGAGAATGACGAGTCTAAGGAGGTGATCTCACCAATGCAATCTTCGGTTGATCCTACTATTATTTCAGGGAGTGATGCATATTTTGACTACATATTTAGTATTTCCAGTTTAGTACCTTCTAAACAAGGGGGCATTCCACTCTCTTCGAGCATTCTCCCTCCAAGTCCTAGGATGGTTTCCTTTGATTGGAATGATCTTGTGGAGTCTCTCCTTCCTTCTTCTGCACCTTTCCAAATAACGGTTATGGTTGAATCTATGTTGAAATGAGTTCATCGATGTGTTGTAGATTAAGGATCCTATGAAAAAGTTTTATCCTCCTCGTCTTGGCAAATGTTGGGTTCTCCCAAGATTTTTTCAACTGCCGGTGAGTTGCTAGATTTCGACAGAAGACCTTGTGAATGTCTGGGGATTCTTCCTAAGTTTCCTATCACGTTAGGTGGGAATACTGTGCTAACCAATATGTTAGTGGTGTCGGGCCCTTTAGACTTCAATATGATTCTTGGGCATCATTCTGTTTATGCGATGAAGGATATGGTCTACATTCTTTCGCTTGATGCATTTCCCTCACAACGGAAGCATTGTCAACATTGATAAAATTTCATCTGATAATAACCATCCTATTTCGATTTCATCTCAGGTTTCCCCTTTGTTTGTTCCTAGTGTTCGAGTAGACTCTTCCCTGCCACGGGTGAATTATGTGGCGTCTTGTCCTCGATGTTCAATTGCTTCTAAGAAAGGATATTTATAGTTATGTTCAACTTCTTGAGACAAGGTCTTAGTAATTGATCAGGTGTTGTATCCAATGGGGGCATGTAAGAATTTTCTTTCCCCTCTTGGCCCAAGTAATCTGGCATTTCCTCTTGAGTCTGATATTACTATTTGTGAGACCTAGAGCCCTGGTATTTGTGTGTTTTTGAGCCCCGGTTTTATGTATGTTGAGTTTCTTTCAGATAATGCTATCCTTAAAGCTATGAATATGGATCTTCAACGTCCTCCTGAACTGGAAACTTTACAGGTTGGTTACTAAAGAATCCATTGGCTTGAGCATATCAATGGGATCTACCTAGAGAAATACTATGCATAAGACGCATGGATGTGCAATCCTTTGTACATATTTTACTTTTATGGTTTCTTTTTTTCAAATTGCGTATCCCATAACACTCGTTTTTATCAAAGGTTTCTATATTGGACTACTTAACTTCTGGGTGAGTGTTTTTGGTCTTATATATAGGAATTTGAAGATATTTTTCTTTGGTACCTTTTCGTTCCATGTCTGTCCGTTCTGACATGTCATGATATTGAAACTGGCATATAGGTTAGATTTTCCCCTCCATGCATTTTTTAATTATTTGTTTCCTATTTCATTTTTCCTTAGGATCGACCCCACTGATTTGCGACATAGAGCCTTCTCTATTGTTTAGAAGTGTTGTAATTCACGTGATAGAGCCTATCTTCCATAAGCGTCCTATCTTAGAATCCCTTTGCATTCAGGCGCTCATGCTGCAAGTTTTCTATTAGGCTCGGGAGTCCTGTTTAGTCCCACCATGACTTTGCATTGAAGTTGGAAATCTTCCTCTCAATTGTTTTTTTTCCATTACCTACAGGAGTCCCCTAACGTGTGCTGATACATACACCAACATTCTTCATATTCTTCAAAAGGTATTGTGTTCTTTACTAGCATATAGGGTAGGTTCCATTCCACCTACATAATGCATTTATTTTTATCGCTCACATATCTACCATAGGGTCCACCCCATTCGCTAGTGGCACTAAACCTTTCTAGCTACTTAAAAGTGTCACTTATGGATGGTAGAGCTTACCTCTCCATGGGTATCCTAGTTAGTACCTCACTGGCCTTTTGACACTAATCTTGCATTCATTTTGTAGGCTTGGAAGACATGTCTAGTCCCACCATGTCTTTGTGTTGAAGCTTCATGACTTCCTCTCAATCTATTTCTAGATAATTCACCAATGGGGATTTCAAAATTTTGTTGAGTTGTAATTTCATTGCATATTAAAAACTCACACTTTTAGGCCTAATGTCGAGTTCAACTTGCTATTGTTGAACCATTTTATTATGCATTCCTACCATTTTCTAGCCTTGCAATTTATGCCTTTGCAACTCGACACATTTATCCATGGAGGAGACATTCCCCTGAGTGTCCTTATCCTACACATGCTTCCTTGCATTTAGAATAGGTATGTTTATTTATTTTTGGAACTAGTTTTCTTTCCCACAATACTCATTTCCTCCACTGTTCTATAGAATTCTTTTATTCTTTTCAGGATTTAATCATATGAAAAAGACAAAAAAACAAAGGGGGGGAAATTTCTATCTCTTTTGTCGGTAGCAGTCTTTTGTCCCTTGAACAAAGCACAATCTTTGAGTCAGTATCTTAATATTTTGGGTTTATTATGTCTTTAGGATAATTTTTCTCATTTTTTAGCATAATCTCCTCTGGTTGGTTATTCTTCCAATGATATGGAGCATTTGTTGTTGCCTCATGTATCATGAATGTATCCCAATTTTAAATCCATGCTACCTAAGTCACATAATGTGTCGTGATTTTTTTCAAGGGAAGTTTAAGCTCGAGTCAACCATTCTACAAAAAGTCTTTGAACTTTTCAAGTTGGCATTCCTGTGTCATTCAAGTACATCTCATTATCACAAGTATCTATGTATCTCAATCGTGCTAGTATAAAAGGTCCTCATTGAATTTTTACTGGAGGGTTTTCTCTTATCAACTTTGACACATTGCTCTAAGAGTATGACCTAGAGTTTCACCATGGGCATATTTACATCATTGATAGTTGAATTGCACTCAACAGATGAAAATCCATCATTGGATGATGATTGAGCGGTTTCCCTTGTGTTCGACGTCAACAATAATCATCACACATAGGTATTCATGCGATACCTTGGTTTCCGTTTGACCCAATTGGTGGATTCCTCATCTTTTTCAGTAGTATTTATCATTAGCTATTATTCAAAGAGTCTTTGTCATGGGATATTCCATGTGGTGCATGCCAGAGTCATACCTCGGTGTGGTCCTTACAATATGTTCATCAGAGTCCTTCCAAATATTTGGCCTTCTACTGCTCCTCGTGATGGATGATGGAGGATTCCTTAATGCCTTCCTTCCAACGGATCTCTTCCTATCGACTTCAACACATATTTCTCTGGGACAGAGATCTAGAGTTATTTATGCTACCTTGGGGATTGTAGTCATTAGTGGTAGGTTCTCTCGTTATTGACAGTGGGAGTACATCAATGTTGCTTGATCGATAAATTCGATGAGGAGTTCGACACCAATTAATTTATTCACACTTGTTAGATTGTACCATGGTACCTTGACACCCATTATCATCATCTATGGGTCATCTCGCGATTGTTAATGGTATACATCAATGACCGGTAATCAAATAGTGTCTCATTGTGTTCGACCCCAACACATCTATTCACATGGTGTAGACTCGTACCACGATAGATCATTTTGAAGACTTTGGGTGAAGTATAAGCATCACATATTTTGTGCTCCTACCCGACATATTGTACTTCTCCTCAGACATTGGTACTTTCATAGGATCAACTTGTTCACTCCATTGATTCCATATATCCTTTGATTTTGATTTTGAAACATAGCTCTACTGTGTATCTATTCATGCCTATGATATATTTTTGCATGGATCCATTGTGTATTCCTCGTGGAAATGATTTCTACTTTATATATCACATGGATCCATTGTGTATTATTCGTGGCCATGGAAATTAATCATAATTTCATATATGCCATGGATCTGCATTGTACTTGATTTGGAGGCCATGCTTACATCACTCCTGAGCAAGGGTATTCCTGAATTAGGAAGATAATACTCTTACTTGATATCTGCTGACAGTTTCTATTCTTGGATAAACTATTCAGGATATTTCATTGGATCTGCTTCATTGCATCCTTTCATCTTAGAGTAATAATGTATTTTGGCCATCAGTTTCCCTTATGAACTCACACATTATGGGGCATTTGTTATACCACAATTTTCCACATCAATTGCATTTGTGAGATGACTTAGTCCTTTTCCCTAGCTTGAAAATTTAAATCCTATCCTCCTGCATCAAAATCATCTAGAAAAAAACATTTTTGTTACCATTTGTGGGTCACCCATGTGCAACCCGTGGATGTTCGCACCTTGCTAGTGTGCAACTCATAGATGCCCTAAAAAAATATGAAAAAATAAAATAATCCACATTTTCAGGTGGGTTTTTTGGTTGGGATCATTCTCAAACTCTCTTGGGCCTGTAAAATATGTAATTAAACCACCTCAACCCCTTAAGGATTGATTGAGGTGGATATTTTTGGCCACCCACTTGTTTCAAATTCCAACTAGCTCATCTTGACAGTTTTCAGTTCTATGCGTTTCTCTGTAATGGGGAAATTTCTTTGTAATTGTGGGTTCTGCACTTATGGGGCTGTCCTAAAGCCATATACAACATCCAGGGGGATATTGGTGGCCTCCCACCTATTATAACTAGATTATTTTGGAAGTTTTTATGTCAGGACATCTTTTTGTACTTCGAGGGCCGTTTTGGGGCTCTAAATAGTGTTTTCTTGTCTTGCCACAATTAAGCTATAGACACAGTCAAATTTTGATGGCATAATGCATAGTTCTCGAAAATACCTTTCCAACAGGCTATCACATGCCTAAAACTGATATTGTATGCAAAAGTTACGATCCCGAAAAGTTAATGTACTAACTTACCCCAACGGGGTCGACATGACTTTTGGCACTTCATCTCCTAGGGTTAGGTTTTTGGAAGTCTATGGTTTTGTAATTCATGTTTATCATAAAAAAACCTTCAGAGCCTCATTGTAATTATATTTTTGTGAATGAGTGTAGCCGTCACATATCTTCTCAGAGATAAATCTTCCACCATTCTAGCGAGTCTTGCACTCTATATTTTTACAGTCTTTGTACATTTATTTCATTAATAGAAATCATGTATTTTTGTATTTGTTTGTTTGTGGAAGTTTTTATGTGTATTTCATTGTAAAATATTTATTTTCATTTTGTTCCGAAAATAATTTGGATCAATGGTATCAGAGTAGGCGACTCTTGATTGTTTTTCAGTGCATGTCCTCGACGAGGTCTGAGTATATAAAGTGTTAGACAACTGAGAGGGGGGGTGAATCAGTTGTTACCGTGCTTAAACAATTATGGTTCTTTTAAAATCTTTGTAGAGACACTAAATGATGATCACAATAATGTAGAGAAATAAACAGTGGTACTTTCAGCATCATTCACATATATGAGAAACACAGAGACAGATATTTCCCGAGGAAACCCATGCAGGGTAAAAACCTCCTTTTTCTTTATATGATAAGTAATGGTTACAATATTTACAGTATCATACATATGAGCACCAACTCATAATGAGGCTATAACCTCAGTTTTGCAAGCTGCAACTTGCTGAGAGCACCAACTCTCTGTTTTCTCTAGCACCCACTAGAAGGAAGCACCAACTCCCTGGTTTCTCTAGCACCCACTAGAAGGAAGAACCATCTCCCTAGTTTCTCTAACACCAACTAGAAGGAAGCACCAACTCCCTGTGTTCAAGCACCCACCTGAACCTTTGAGGACACCAGTCCTCCCTAGCTCCTCCCAACCACCCTGAAATATAAATCTTTGCTCCTTAATTTATTACAGTGATATGATGTTCGACGATGGCTTACCTGACTTATCACTGTTCTGCTACATTTCGTTGCTCTGTTTGCCTCATTGCCTTTCTGCTGACATCACTTGCGTTGTTTGTTCTTCTACTTTTTATGCTCTGTGTGCAATGTCCATTCGCTACACAGTTCCTCTTCTCTGCTCTTCAGCTGCTGCACTCTCCTCCTTCTTCACACATGAATTGCCTTCCCCAACAACAATCACAACAACCTCCAACAACAACAACAACCTCCTTCTCTTCTCTGTATTGTGTATTTATAGCTTTTGTGCACCTTATGCATGCAATGTTTGCAATGCCTCTGCATGCTGACTCTGCACCGTTATCCTCCACCTCTTCGAGTGTTCTGTCTGATCATCATCGTGACTCTTAAGCTTCTTTGGTGGTTCGCCCCGCGTGTCCAGCATCATTGTATGTTATCCTGAGATTCCTCAGCCTCTCTGGCAGTTTGAGACTCTTCGTCTTCTCTGTGACAATCAAACTCACTTTCTCTGTTTCAGTTATAGGCCTCAATTCCCATCCATTTGTCAATCCCTTCTAAGAATAGTCTTCCTTCATCGGACGAAGCTTGGAGACTCTTCATCTCCTCTGGCGATCACACAATGGTCTCTTCGACTTCTCTAGCAGACGTCATCAATGGTTTCTAGCAGTCTCACTGCATCGTGCCTTAGTAGCCCTCCGATCTTGTTTAAAATCATCTAGATCGTTGGATATGTGGCGAGAAAATCTAGACGGTTAGTATCTGTTCTCTCATATCTACGGTCGGGATTCGATTCCGGAGCCCCCTTGCCATTCTATCTTTAAGCGGAGGGGGGGGGGGGTCCAGAATTGGGCATGCATCTCTCGAGCGGTCAGGATTAAAGTACCTAGATCATCGATGCTCAAGCGATTCCGAATCCCCCTTGCCTTTCTGTCTTTAATACGGGGAGGGGGGGGGTTCAGAATGGTGGAGTTTTGACAAAGGGCCCCACTCCTGTCGTGTCACCTTTTGTGTCGTTCTCCACCTAACCGTGTGATAAGGCTTGACTCCTCCTTGTCTTCTGACATCTGTCCATCTCTCACTGATGTGACCAAGGGCTGTGACCACAGCCTTATGCATTTGTTCTTTCCCTTTTGAATTCGCGATCCCCGAAACTCCAATATGGAGTTACATGTACGGTCTAGATCCAAGCTTGATTTTAATGGCTGCGATTGAATCGCGATTTTGCATATCACGAAATCAACATTCTTGATGCATTGGGTTCTTTGCCTCTCCAAGTCGCGATATCGGATACTTTGAAATGGTGTGGGATCAACGGTCCTGACCAACACTTGATCTGACGGCTCAGATCATTTCACGATTTCGGGGTTCCTGATGTCAATAAACTTTGACATGTCCAACTCTCGATCCCCAAAACTCCGACAAAGACTGGGATCAATGGTCCATATTTGTCCTCGATCCAACGGTCCAGATTATATCGGTGTATCGCATATCATGATTTCGCGAGTCCTGTGGTTATTATTCTTTGACTTCTTCAACTCGCGATCCTTGAAACCTCGATAGGGAGTCGGATCAATGGTCCACATAACCCCTTGAGATGGACGATCCTCCTGCTTTCGGGATTTTGTGTGCCCGCTTTCTCCTTGCACTTTAAGCACCATGCAGGTTTTCCCCAATCCAACGGTGGTCGGATCCTGCGCTCAGATCTAACGCCTGAGATCTATCCTCCTCTTCAACGCACACTCTTATTGTTTTTATTTAGATCTGACAGCCCTCATGCTGTCGGGAAGTTTGGATGAGATCCAACGACTCTCGATCTTTGTCTTCCTTCTCCTCTGCGAACTCCTGTATCTTGAGCTTTGCTGCGCGCGTTCTCCTCGACGTTGTTCCTCCTGAGCTTTCACGTCCAAATCCCTAAGGGATTTTATCCTTCTTATCCTGCCATATCCACTATTGTACTTGCCATCAATGACAAGCATGCGCTACTTGTTAAACATTTTCCAACAATCTCCCCCTTTGGCATTGATGGCAACTAAGGCACTCGAATTATTTTCTCCCCCTTTGACATCAATGTCAAAGAAGAGACATGCTCCCCCTGAGATATTGTAGTAAATTTAGGAGGCATTAGATAATCAAACAATACAAATCTCCCCCTAACAAGATGGACTCTTTTAGGTGTGAAATGAAATGACACCCAACTTCTGTCTAAGATATTCAAATAGTGTCTTGGCTAGGGGCTTAGTAAAGATGTCTGCAATTTGTTCTGTAGTGGGAATGTAATGGACCTGAACAATCTGATTGGTGACCTGTTCTCTCAGAAAATGATATTTTATGGGAATATGTTTTGTCTTGGAGTGGAAGACAGGATTTTTAGACACATTGATGGTACTC
>ML843726.1:0-20860 GCA_009831015.1 Picea engelmannii | reverse complement strand
CCAGAATGGTGGAGTATTGACGAAGGGCCCCACTCCTGTCGTGTCACCTTCTGTGTCATTCTCCACCTGATCGTGTGATAAGGCTCGACTCCTCCTTGTCTTCTGACATCTGTCCATCTCTCGCTGATGTGACCAAGGGCTGTGACCACAACCTTATGCATTTGTTCTTTCCCTTTTGAATTCGCGATCCCCGAAACTCTGATATGGAGTTACATCTACAGTCTAGATCCAAGCTTGATTTTAATGGCTGCGATATAATTGCGATTTCGCATATCGTGAAATCAACATTCTTGATGCATTGGGTTCTTTGCCTCTCCAAGTCGTGATCCCCTATACTTTGAAATGGCGTGGGATCAACGGTCCTGACCAACACTTGATTTGACGGCTCAGATCATTTCACGATTTCGGGGTTTTTGATGTCAATAAACTTTGACATGTCCAACTCTCGATCCCCAAAACTTCGACAAAGACTGGGATCAATGGTCCATATTTGTCCTCGATCCAACGGTCGAGATTATATCGGGGTATCGCATATCACAATTTCGTGAGTCCTGTGGTTATTATTCTTTGACTTCTTCAACTTGCGATCCTTGAAACCCCGACAGGGAGTCAGATCAATGGTTCACATAACCCCTTGAGATGGACGGTCCTCCTGCTTTCGAGATTTTGTGTGCCCGCTTTCGCCTTGCACTTTAAGCACCGTGCAGGTTTTCCCCGATCCAACGATGGTCTGATCCTACGCTCAGATATAACGCCTGATATCTATCCTCCTCTTCAGCATGCGTTCTTCTTGTTTTTATTCAGATCTGACGGCCCTCATGCTGTCGGGAAGTTTGGATGAGATCCAACGACTCTCGATCTTTGTCTTCCTTCTCCTCTGCGAACTCCTGTATCTTGACCTTTGCTGCACGTGTTCTCCTCGACGCTGTTCCTCCTAATATTTCACGTCCGAATCCCCAAGGGATTTTATCCTTCTTATCTTGCCATCTCCACTGTTGTACTTGCCATCAATGACAAGCATGCGCTACTTTTTAAACATTTGCCAACATAAAGTTGGGTCTCAATCTTGTCTCTCTTGAGGACAATCTCTCTCACATGCCCAATAAACCCTCTATGGTGACATAGAAGAAAAATGACAAAGAAAAATTCTATTAACCTATTGCTTGAGTAAGTTCTCACATGACACAGGGACGAAATGATGGATAATTTTTACCACATCCTTCAATGCCTGATGATAGCAACAAGCACATATTCATCAAGCGACCACTTTAGAGGAACCTCTCCATTCAAGGTACAAGTTACTTTTGATATTCTCGTATTTGAAGGTTAGATAGATGCAAATGCCTTAGAAAAATGGTTGAATCTGCTAGAAGGTTATTTCTTTGTTCACAATTTTTACGACAGAGAAAATATAACCTTCGCACTCCTCAAGTATCTCCCCTGTGTCAAATATTGGTGGGAAACGTATTGGGAGAAAAGTTCCAAAAAGGAATATGGAATATATGGGGTCGAGCCCCACTTGGTATTTTTTTGTGGATGCGATCAAGGAACAATACTACCCTATTGATAACTATGAAGACCAATACATGAGATGTACAACACTGTGGAAAGAGAAGAGTCAAGCATATCCATATTTCATAAATACTTTTCATACCTTGCGCACCAAGCCGGGTATCAAATACTCCAAGTGACATATGGTTCTGAAATACCGTGGGGCTGTACATAGGTACATCCAAACCGAAATGGATTTCCTAAACATCTCATCATTGGGCGCTGCCTATCGATATGTTGTCAAAATCGAGTAGAAATTTAAACACCAGAACAAATGGGAGTTCGGGTATACAAATCCGAAACAACCAAAGCATGGTAAAGACAACCCTAACCAACAACCTCCCGACAACCAATCCAAGACACATGAAAAGAAGGGTAAATTAAAGACAAAGAATGAGACTAGGAAGTGGTGTGACTTCCACAAAAGCCCTTGGAACAACACTAGTCATTGGTGGTTGAGGTAAACGACAAGGAGCCGAACCTTGATTTAGAATATGATCCAGAAAATATTGAAAACAGAGAAATCATCGACATAGACCCTACTGCTATTGTTGCGATTGCAACAATTCAACTAGAAGAAGTAGTAGATCATGAAGAGGGGGAGCACCTATTCCATTCACAGATGTGGGTGAAGGGGACCCTATTGCATTTCATTGTTGATAGCAGCAGCCAGAAGAACCTCATCTCAGTATATGGGGAAAAACCCCTTATACTGGGTCCAAGGTAAAGGTAAAGCGCTAACTCCCTTAAAATATTGTTCTACCCTTAAAATACCCCAAAACCAACTAAAGTAAGTGGTGGGAAAGAAAGGAAATACGATTAATGAGTGCACCTTTAGTCCTTGCGGTTGGTGTCGACCTCTTTCCCTTGTTTTTGCCTCCTTAATTACTGGTCTCCTCCCAAAGTTGACCTACAAATGGTTAGGAATACAATGCGACAACATATGCTATCTCTACTAATAATTTTAAAATGTTAGACATATATATAAATGGACAAATAAACAAAATCATGTAAACAGAAGGTTTTGGGACAAGAATAAACTCTTTTATTCAATTTCAAAACAAAAAAGGATTACAACCTTTGTCGGAAATCACTCCATGAACCAAGTCCTGGCTCCTCTGTCGTGTCTCCAAGTGCATAAATCCCATGTTAGCTTCTCACAACCAACATATCACCTAGGGAAGGAGGAAGAGTTGCATAAGGAGAAAGGGATGGAGGAGAAGGCTGAGGCCAAAACTTAGAATATGATACAAATCTTGGGCTAAGAAGGGAAAAGGATTTTGGCAGATTTTTCTTATTCTCTTGCTTGCCTTTCTAAATGAAACCCCGAGACCTCTTTTTATATGAGAAAAGATGGTTATTCATTTTGGGGATAGGATACAAGGGGTAAAATGGTTAGGAAACCCTTTATAGCTCGTAAACTCCGCTGAATTCTGTGCAATTTTATATTTTTTGCAACTTTTGGAGGTAAACGCGGGCCAATTAGCATGTAGCTCTCGTATGTACGTAGGCTAACTAGCATGAAACATGCGTGTGTATGTGGGCTATTAGTGCAGCATGGCTCGTACACTATCCAAAAAATGGTTTTTTAAGAGGAAGCCTCAACAATATTTTGGCAAAGTATGTAAGTGGAAGGCCAATGTCTTGTATGCACATATAAGTCATTTTTGGACTATAACATATGCTCCCTAATGTGTGAGGTCAGAAGATAAAATTATGGTTGAAATACATTACAATATATTTACACATTGGAAAGGCACAGGGTTGAGTGAGCCTGAGACGACTGTTCGTGAGCATGACATCTGCAAAAAAAAATGATAATCTATTCGATGTGGGTATACCCATGCTCGAGATAAATTAAGCATGGTTTCCAATCAAGTACACTGCATATCCATGTCACAAACGACTACTAGACAAAATATAAATGAACATATAAAGTGCATCCGCGAACAATACACAATGGATCTACATCTCAATATCATTTGAAGATATACAAGTACAATATGATACACATCTGCAAGAAGCATCAATGCATGTGGCTGGAGATGAGGACTTCATTGCTTAAGCAAAAACTTCAATATCTTCAAAAGCTCAGGTAGGAGTACAATAGGAGTGTAAGACTCACTACCTTGAGGTCTTCGACATGTCTTCGGGGAAAAAATAGAGGATCTTGATCATCAGGTGCAGAACTTCATTGATTTTAAATCTGAACTTGACTGGACTCTTGAGATGGCCGACTCATGAAATTCAAGAGATAAACTACAAAATGGTCGACCCAGGTTGGATAAAACTTCCCTTGGAAAAAATCAAGACAAAATTATGATACTCAGGCAACGTAATATTGACATAATTTTGTGATATAGGAGGCACCACAAACTCTCCATATGTTTGGAAGAGTTAACCAAAAGAAGGAGGGCACCATTCTATGTAACGATAATATCTTCCTAAGGTCATACTAGATCCGAATGCTTGGAAAACAAATAGAAGGATGTGCTTTGTCAAAGGGTGACCATCTTGCTGCCGAAAAAAGAGATTGTATATCCCATCCCATCTTTTTGGAATATTTTATTTTTTTGTGTTTTTTCAAAATTTTAACGAGCTTGAAAAAGAATAAAAGAATGTTATGTTACAAAGAAGGAACCAATGTTGCGAGCAAGCAAACTAGTTCCAAGCGCATGGAACATATTAATGATCAGTGCAAGGAGACATGTGCAGTATAAGGACACTCGGTAAAATTCCTCCATGGGTCAACGTGTCAGATCGCAAGGGAAATTAGTGCTACAAGGATTTCATTTAAGGATTGCTTTGAGGGTTAAATTATTAGCAACATGAAGGCCTCATTAGGCCAAAGACGAAAGGATGAGACATGCGATGTGATTAATTATGACACAACATGACTCCTTCCATGTGAATTTTTACGATCCCAAAGAAGGTAAGCTTGGTGGTTTTTCATGTTTAGAGAGTCTGAAGAACACTAAAATAAGACTCCAGAGTGTTCCCTTTTCATAATTGTACTAGTCGGTTTGAAAAAGGGTTAAAATATACCGAAAGGATGTCTCTTCAAAACCATTTTAACGAGTGTGACTGAGACAAGATCACTCAACTATCTTTTCAATTTTAAGGAATCTATAAAGAGATTAACTATGGACTCACAACCTTTTTCTAAGTTTTGTCTGCTTAGCCCGAAAAAGTATAAAATATAACTTAGGAGAACTCTCTCGGTGAGACATGTCTCCTGAGGCATACCCTTTTTTTGGATAATCTATTGGCTAAAAAAAGGGTTAAACTTATGCCAAATAGATATTCCTTCTGGACCAATTAACGAGTGTGAAAAGAATAAGATCACTTAGCAATATTTTCATATTTAGGGATTCTGAAAAGAGCTTAACTATGGACTCCAAGGGGGTTCCTTTTTTGTAGATAGTCTCTAAGGCTTGAAAAAAAGATAAACCAAAACCAAGGAGAATGACCCTTTTTCAAAAATTTAGTCCCTCGGGCCCGAAAAGGGTTAAACTTACACTCAAGAATACTTTCCTAGTGAACCAAAGCTCCTAGGGAATACCTTTATTCGTAAATTAACTGTCCGGACCAAAAAAAAGGTAAACTACCACCAGATAGATGTGCCTTCAAATTTGATTTGACGAGAGTGAAGGGCAACAAGATCGCTCGACAATATTTTCAATTTTAGAGAGTCTGGAAAGGGCTTAAAGAAGACTCCATGGGGGATTCTTTTCTGAAGTAATCCAGACGAGATCAAAAACGATAAATAATCTCTCATTAGATGTTTCTTTCAAAATTTAAGAGATTCTGAAATACAACAAACTATGCTCATGGGGAGTCCCTCGGGTAAGATCCATAAAAGATGAAGAAGAATGGGGCTTTGAAATGTAATCATGGTAGGACTAAAAGGAATCCCAAGCCTATGGATAAAACTCACAACATGGACACCAAAATTCTGCAAAGGATCTACCTAGGTAAACCATGTAAAGGAAGGCTCTACCAAATAATTACGACACTTCTAAAGCAACAAAGAAGTTTCAATGTCGCACTTCGGTGGGATCGATCTTATGGAAAAGTGAAACAGTCAACAATATGAAAAATGTAGGGTGGTGAAAACCTAACCTATATGCAAATGTTGAAAAACGACTTTTACCATGAGATGATATAAGTGTAACCCTTCTCATAAAAAACTCCAAACCAAAATAACAAGTTCAATAGAATGACCCAAGGATCCCTCAAAAAATAACTCAAGTAGCCACCGAACCAAGAAAAGGGAAAAAGAGGACCAAATTGGGGAAAAGGGGGCCAAAAATAGTCTATAAATAGAGGTGGATAACTCATTTTAACCATTGCAATTTGGTAAATAACCAAAAGGTAAAAAAAGTCTCTTCCTCAAAACGTGAATTCAAGGAGCTATGGTGGACGAAAGATCCTCAAACCTGAACCAAGTACAAATGACCTTTGCTTTCATTTTAATCCATTATTTATTTCCTAATGTATTGTTTGGAGGGTGTGCACCCTTGTAAAAGGGTCAGGCCTGTGTGTACACAGGTTGTCCACGCCCAACACACGTATGTACGTGAGAAAAGTAACACTTAGCCTACGTACATATGCATTTGTCTTAAAGACAACCCGCATACATCTTGTTTAACTTTCAAAAAAAGTGAAACAAGGGGCTAACATCACCCAAAAAAAATTGCAACAGGATGTATGTTCATTGGAGGGAAAAGGAAGATGAAGAATTAGATGTCTTGGTAGAGGAGGATCTAGGAGCCATTTCCATGCTTAGACAATGTGGTATGTGGAAATTTTTTCCGTGTCAATTCATGAGGGAACAACCAATATTATTAAACCACTTGATAGAGTACTTCAATCCAGATGCAAAGGCCTTCATGCTGAAAGGTCAATCATTGACTCTGATGATAGAGGAAATTTATTTTTTGACCAGCCTCTCCAGGAGGGGGGAACCGGTCAACTTGAGGACCTTTCCTCTAGGACCATATAACATAGAGGACTATATTGGGATGTATTGCGAGGCTGGAACTAAGAAAGTAGGATCTTAGGTGTCGATAAATAAGATCACGAGCCTCATTGTTTGGATAATACTCTTCATGATTGGGTGGATCACGATATCCAAAGCACTTCATCAAACTTCCCGTGCGCAGATGCATTATGCAGTTCATTGTCTAGACACTACTATTTTTTATTGGAGCACTACAATGCTCACATGCATGAAAAAACAACCAACCAATTGTCGAAGAAGAATGAACAAGAACTTCGGGTTCGGGACTATATTGTGCACTTTATTTTTCAATAGAGTGCCAATACATAGCTCGAGGGAGACAATATGAGGCCATATTGCCTCCTTTCCTTCATTGTGCAGGTGGGAAGCTTTCCTTCCTAGACAAGGTGCGGGGAGATTCGAGGAGGCACTTGATTAATAAAATTTCGATTTGTGGGCCCGTTAGATTCCTGTGATCGAGGAATATCCTTATGCATGGATCATTTTCCTAAGGGATCCTGATATTCCCATGACCCTTAGTGAGGGGCGTAGAGGTATAGGTAAACACAATTTGAAGTTATTTAAATTTTAAAATTTTAAACATTATCCTTTTTATGGTAATGCCAAAGTGCTAACTCAATGATCTGTTATATACAGATGTGGGACCAGTGTGACCAATTGACTTTTCTAGGACCATAAGTCATCCTCAAGAAGATGTCGAACTAGCAGGTGTAGGAGGACCCCCATCCTGAGAGGCCGAGAGATTACTTTAACGAGTAGAGAGGAACCCGACATCTCTCACTCATGTAGTGCTGATGGAAAAGATAGAGTACCTTCCCCCGGATATGCAACCACATGTTGTAGGGGTGCCTAGGATTTGGGTCCAATTATTCCGGTGTGTTTTGAACGTTGTAGTTCATTATAGTAGGGCCAATAGGCCTAGACCATAGTGAGTACTGGACCACACATGTGCTGAGGGAACTTTTTTTACTCTATAGTGAGGGCTTGAGCCAAACGATGTATACCGACTCTTTTTGAGGATTTATGGCCCACTTTGTACTCATGAAATTATATTTTGGGAAATATTATTATATGTACATATTTACATGTGAGTGTATGTGTGTGTTTTTACTTTTATGTGTGAGCAACATGCCAATCTAATACTTGATTAGCCAATGTATTAGTTACTTGATTAGATCTCCTAGGGACATGAATATAAGTAATATAATCAAAATATCGTTCTAAGTGACGTACCCTAAGGAATCGTCGGTGAAGGGTGGGATTATAGACATGGTATACTCCATTTAACTGAGACATGACCAATTGAGCATCTAAATAAACACGGAGGTGAGAAATACCATGTGACAAGGAATCACGTAGTAATGTTATTACAACACTATACTTGGTAATATTATTGGTTGCTTCGCCTTGACAAAATCCTCCAGAAGACATCAACTGACCAAAATGTGTAAAAATTGCCCAAGCTATGGAAGCAAGCCTTCAAGTGTGTCGGCTAGCACCATCTGCAAACCTAATATAAACCTCATATTCACTTGACATCTTCCAGACTGAAAAGAAATACAACAAACTACATGTCCATAAAACAAAAAGACAATATTGTATAAATAAAGCTATACATATATACAAGAAGTCACGCTTAGGAAACCAACCTAAGCATAATACTTCTTAAGGTAGAGCCCATTTATAGGATCCAATAAACTGTTACCCTCGAAATCAACCAGTTGATAGGCACCCTTTTCTAAGACTTTCTTAACAATGAACGGTTTGAACCACATGGGTTTGAACTTGCATGCCCCCAAGGGATATTTATCTTGGTTGTGGACCATGACAAGATCACCTTCAGAGAAAACCCAAGGGCGGACAGACCGATCATATAGACACTTGACATGTTTTTTGTGAGCCTTGTTGGCTAAGGATACATCTCGGCATTGCTCATCAGGTTTCTCGAGATATAAAAGACGCTCCTCAAATGGTGTAATGTTGGGAAGTAGTTCCACTGCCAAATTAAAAGAAGGGATTTGGCATTCTATGAGAAATACCACCTCCAACCCATAAACGAGTTGGAAAGGAGAAAAATTGGTAGCAGTCTTGACTAAAGTTCGATAAGCCCAAAGTGTCGAGTACAACATCAAATGCCAATTTGACTTGGCCGAATTAATCGTTCATCGAAGAATAGTATTGAGATACTTATTAAAAACCTCTACTTGACCATTCTCCTGTGGGTAGTAAGGTGATGAATGTTCCTGTTTAAACCCCAGTTTTGATGTTAATTCAGACATCATTTTGTTCTGGAATTGACTTCCATGATCTGTGACAATGTCCTTCGGAATACCGAACCTGACTACAATCTAGTTAAAAATGAAAAGGGCAGTCATTTTCCTGTCATTGTTGAATTTTGACATAGCTTCGACCCACTTAGTAAAGTATTCTATTTCTACGATTATATAGTGATGCCCCCTAGCTGAAACTAGGTGGCATGTAGTGAAATCAATCCCCCACTTGGTGAAGGAGTCAACAACAATAAATGGGAACATAGGAGTTGGGTGTTCCTGCATCTTCCGAGATAATATTTGGCATGGGTGACACTTCTTGACCACCTCTACACAATATTTGATTAACGAGATCCAAAAGTATCCAGCGTGAAGAATCTTTTGGGTTGTTGCCAACCCAGATAGGTGACCGCCACATGCTCTTGTGTGATAGTTGCTTAATTTTTTTTTTGCCTCCTCATGAGTGAGACATCGACGAAGAATTCAATCCACTCCTCAATGATATAAAGTATCGTCAAGGATAATATAGTTCTATGCTTGATGGCATATTCATCGACACTCATCGCGAGAAGCAGAAGATGGGCACTTCAAAGTCTGAAGATACACAAGTATATCTCCATACCAAGGGTTTGAAGATGCAATAAGAAAAAGATATTCATTGATCGGTGACTCTTTGAGAAAAATATTACCACTCTCGACTGGAAGTTATGAGATTATTTCAAAAAAGACTAAGGACTTTTTAGATTTCGCTGAAACAAAATCCAAGTCAAATTCTTACAGGATGACTATCCATCGAATGATTCTCCCGCCAATGACCCATCGTGTTAAAAAAAATTGAAAAGGGTTGACAAAAAATACGACGGTGGTCTTTCGAAGTAATATGTAATTACATAACCGTTCGACATCATGAACAACTACCAAAGAAAGTTTCTGAACATGTGTGTAGTTGAGTTCCGGTCCAACCAAGCCTTGACTAAGATAGTAGATAACATGTTGTTCGAGCGCATCATCCTCTTGGACCAAGACCATGCTGATAGTAGACTCTGCAACAGCCAAATACAACAATAAATCCTTGCCATAACCTGGAGGATTGAGTAGAGGGGAAGACATCAGAGCATGTCTCAATGTTTCGAAAGAGCATTGACCTACTTCATCCCAATAGAATGGGACCCATTTTTTCAAGAGACGCATGAACCCTTTAGTAATCTCAGCATAGATAGCAAGAAAATGCCGAAGAAAATTGGCTTTCCCCTGTAGACTTTGAAGCTGGGGGATTATGCATGGGGGAGACAATTTAACTATTGCGTCAACCTTTAGAGGATCGACCATGATCCCTCTAGTTGAAACGATAAAACCTAACAAGCATCCCTATGTCATGCAAAAACTACACTTATTTGGATTCAGGCGAATTCGATAGTAGCAACACCTCTCAAAGATAAGTCATAAATGAGAGGGATGATCAGATATCTTACGAGAACGTGATGTTATATCATCAAGATATGCCTCGAATATGTGTTTGAGGTCATGGAAGGAAAACGACATGGCCCGTTGAAAAGTGGCTCCAACATTCTTAAGGCCAAAAACCATTTTTATGTATGCAAATTTACCCCAAGGATAAATCAAATTTGTTTAATGTCGGTCCTCGGGATTGATATGAATCTGACTGTACCCAAAAGAACCATCCATAAAAGAAAATACCTCACAACCCACACATTCATCAACAATCTAGTCAATGGATGGGGTTGGAAAATTGTCTTTCGGGCAAGTTTTGTTCAAGTTACGAAAGTCCATATATACATGGATTGTACCTTGATTTTTGTTGACAGGAACATGGTTTGACACCCATTCCGTCAATTGCATAGGATAGATGAAACCAACCTTGATGAGTTTCTCTACCTCAGCCTTGATCGTCGTTGCCTTGCAAGGAATGACCGGGCGAAGCTTTTATTGGACATGATTAATATCGGGGTAAGTTGTGATCTCGTGTTCAATGATATGTGGATCAATCCCTGACATCTCCTCAGAAGACCAGGAAGAGATGTCACAAAACTCTTTAAATAATTCAATGTAGATCTAAATCTCTTCAAGAGAACTATGCTCTGATGAAGACATTTTCCACGATGCCAAGGGTTCTAGAGATGTTGATAGGAATCATTTTAGCTATACTTTCCATGTTTCCCTCGACATAGATTATGTGCATGGATAGAGGGTTAATAGGACAAGAGGAATCTCCCTTCATTGTCGCAATGAAATCTCCTCCCTCTATTTTCTTCAGCTTAGGTAAGACATATTATCTGTGCTGAAGATCATCCCAAGGTTTGTTTGGCCCAGTCATTGCCTCTAAAATCACCTTGTCAGAAGGAAAGACTAAGTCTAGGGGATTGTAAGTGATGGGAGATTCTTGAGCCCAAACATGCTCTAAAATGGGATCTAGCTCCTATGGGGGAGTTAGATAAAAGTTGGTTGAGGCTTGATAGACAATATTGTATGCAACCTCAACAATGGATAAGGGCATAGACATTCCAGGGTGCCCTACCCCTTCCATCGAAGTCGATGGGGAAGGTAAAATCCACGGGTCATTAAAGTAACTCAGTCTAAAATATGCGACTTGAAAAATTGCAGCCTTCAGCTGGTCGGGGATAGACCAAATAAAATTGACATCATTGGCAGGCGACGGATAATCAAAAGTCCCCATTAAATATGGAAACAATTTGACACCTAAGTTTACGGTACCTGGTTGCGGGTTGTCAATCATCGGGACCGTGGATGCCCCCGATGAAGGGTCAGGACGTGAGAAGGATAAATGATCAATGACTATAATCCACCCTTCGTGAGGAAAACATAAAGATCTGAAAAAACGATGGATACAACAGTTTTCATAGCGTAGGTCCAACTTCTCCCTAAAAAAATATTGTAGTTGAGAGGCGCATAGACTACTTCTACTTCAATGCATATAATTTTTCCCTCTAACTACACGGGGAAGGAGGAAATTATGCCATGTGGTCTAAAATATCGGATGTCAAATGCATATATCATTGTGGGCGGCAGAGACAAATCAGGTTGGTTGATGGCATTCCAACATGCCAATGACATTACACAAGTCGAGGCACCCTCATCAACCACCGTATGGAAACTTTTCTATTTCAATGATTTCATGGCATATGCCACTACTATCTAAAAAGAGACGTGGTGAGGAAGATGAGGTTTATAATATATAAGATCAAAGAAAATCATTCCTGAGTTAGTAGTCTTTGTCATTCCCAAGGGAGACACCAATGATTTCCTCTATGAGGGGTAACTCTGAAGAACTTCCAGAGCGAACATTGCACAAGGAGATTGTGCCAGATCCTCCACGACAGAGTAATTATGACCAACCCTTGTGTTTGGGTTGTGAGAAACCTTTTTGAACGCACCCTTATGGATGTGATTCATAGTTTCTACCACATTCTTCTCAATTTGAAGAGGATTCATTGGGTTGGAAGCTTCTTTTCCCTTCTCAACAGATTCTGGCATTCCGTAATTATGAGCCCTGGTCTATAGATGAGCTTCAAGCTTCATCATATAAACGTTTGTGGCTCCGTTTTTAGTATTAGGCATAGGGGCTTCCTGATTCCCCCCAGGCGCATTCATGGATGAGGAAGCTTAAGCCAAATTTTTTCCTTGCGGAAAAGGATTTGTTAACATGGAAAGTTGTTTCTATGCCAATAGATTTTGAGCTTCTTCAAGCTGAGGGAATTGTCGATTCAAGTGGTCGTTCATGCAAAGCTTACATGAAAAATTCACCTTTATCTTTTCATTTTTTCCCTCACCAACATTATTTGCATCCTTCTTATCCCCCTTACCCTTCTTGTTTTTAGATTTCCTCTTTCCCTCGGTTTTTTGGTTACCCTTGGGATTTGTCGATTGCACACTATGTACATCCAACATTTGGGTTATGGGGGAAGTCGAACTAGGAGTTTGACTAGCCACAGTCTGTTGAATCGATAATTGTTATAACTGATTAGTCAACTGATCTGAGGGATTGCTCTGTGCTGAGCACTCTATGTAGTCAGCGTGAGGCCCAGACTTTTGTTTGGTCTTGTCACCATGGTGCGTTAGGTACGATCTCGTATAACATACCAGACTGAGAGTAAATCAATTCCAGTTGTCGAGCTCTCATGAAAACCTCTTCTTCAAGAAAAACCCCGGACTTTGCGATGTCTTTGGATACACAAGGCACCAAATACTTTAGGAACCACTCGAACAAAAATGTGGGAGGGACCTTAACTTTGATTAAACTCTTTTTTCATCGCCATTCTCAGATGTGATCCGATATATGATCAAATTTTGTTTTCTCAAAGTTGGCCAACAACTCGATGTCGACATCGTATATTACCGGTAACTAGAAATAGTTTAGGAAGACCATATCCAGGTCGTTAAAGTAATCTTACTTTGAGATATCAAGCTCGATATACCATTTCGCAACACCCCCTATAAGAGTGTGTTGAAACAAACGTAATTGATCAGAATCATCCTTTAACGAGTTGGATGAGCACCATAAATGAAAAGTTGTAACATGATCACCTGGATCTTCGCTAGGATTTTCTTCTAACTTAGGGATGTCTGAGGGAAACTTAGTCGGAATAGGGGGCCAATGCGGATCATGAAAAATTGGGTCATTTAAAAGTCTCGACAAGTTTGACAAATGCAGAGTTTCCAAGAAAGGTATTCTAGGTTGTGGTGGATTCAGATGAAAAGAGGGCCCTGGATTTTGGCTGGCACCAAGTTGCCACAAAAAGTTTGGTTGTTGGATAGGGTTTTGGTAGAAACCATGGTGGCCCTATCTAGTAAAAGTAACTTGCATTTGATTCTACATCAACAAATGATTCTCATAGTTGGATGAAATACCTTGTGTCAGGATTGTTCTCTGTACATTATTCCAAGGACCTTGGTTGAGGATTCCCCCAGGCGACCTGGAATAAGTATTGAACCCTGCTCGAGGTTCCACTGAGTGTGGGAGGGGTTTCCCCTGATCGACATCCCTTGTGAAGGAGGAAACAAGCCCTACCAAGGATTTCAAATACCTTATGGGGAGTAAACTCATCTCATCGCTCTCTACAAAGGAATTAAACCTTGCATAGGTTTTGGTTGACCAAAACTGAGGTTTCCCCTAGTTGAGAGAGCAGACGATGAGAAAACGTTATTTCCAAATGCACCAAAAAAATAAAAAGGCACAGACCCTACTAGATTCATGTATGATTCAGGTCCATGTCTCCCCCCACTGAACAAATTAGAGTTGGTATTAATCTTGATCGACTACTGGAAAACACCTCCGAGCGAAGGGGACAAAGGAGAGATGTGACCCCCACCACAAGGGATAACGTTGAATGGGGTAGTGGTTCCTGTGACAGATCCTTGCAAGGGAGCATTAGAGATCCCTTCCCCCAGACCAATGGTTTGTAGAGTAGAGTAGGTTGGAACTGAACTGGAGACAAAACCTAACATCCTATATGAAAAGGGAGTGCTAGATTCATTCTAGATAGAGGGAATAGTGGTGATATTCGTTGAAGGGATTGTTCCACTACTCGAACTAGTGGGTGTCTAAACAACCATATTCCTTCCAGGTGGAGGTGGGGGAGGAGGTACAACACACCCACCCGCGACAAATGATATGGGAGTATGAGGACTCTCAGATGAATTAACACTAGTTTCTTCCATCATCTATCATCTAACAAACTGATTTTCATATGAAATCACCTTAGGAGGGACTACATGAATCATAAACGACATTGATAAGTCAATGATTGAAGGGTTTGTAGGCTTGAAGCCTTTTGCTTCGAGGTAAAAAATGATGGACTCCTCCAGTGCAGGAAAGTATTCACTAAAATATGGCTCAGGTATATTTTTATGTGGCATGGTCACTTCAAATGCACCCTCTTGATCTATCCTGCGCCTCAGTAGTGGCAGAGGTGGATCCAAAGTAACTGGAGGTACGCCCTGAAGCCTACGTGAATGACAGAGTTGTTGATGTTCCACCTTTTGAAATGATAAACCAACAATGTAAGGTTGAGCTAGCGTGAAACACATATCACACACCAAAAATTTATAAACAAAAAATTAAGAAAACAACTATCTGGCAGGAAGAACAGTTATGCCAATTATCACTAGAGAAACTTACTAGTGCAAGTGTAACTCGAACATAGAAACACCCTCCAGGTATACTCTAAAAAGTGTGATCTGACCTCTTCCCTAGGTATCATGGTTATAACCCCACAATCACCTATGTAGGCCCCTAAAAATAGGCAATTGGTTGCCATCTCGCAGTCAATCACCAGGCGGGTACATTCGGAAGTCGGGTTGATCATAATGAGCAGGATAACAAAGTCTAAAGCCTTTCAAGGGTAACGAAGGAAAATGGTCTAGAATACAATTGAGGATATTGAATGGATTCGAGTTCCATGAGGCTCCATTTTCAAATGTGATTAGCGTAATTCCCAAGAACGACCCTCAATATATGATCCCCACTACTCTTGGTCCGACTTTTGAGGTGTTATCTCCTCTATTTTTCCTCACGCGACCTCGTGTTTAACCCCTGTGTTAGATGAGGGTCCTAGTTGAATCTTACTAAACTGTACTCTGACACTCCCTATCATAAACTCTTATGTTTGTTTAAACGACCTTGAAGAATTTCCTCTTCACACCTATTTCAAGGCCCTAGAGCCCAGACTACTTGGTGAACCCTACAAACAAAATTCTATTTGATTTTAAGTGTTAATAAATGATTTTAATTGGGTTGCTTTACTCAAAAGGGTAGGGACGTGAAACTTATGGTGTTTACAAGAGATAAAATAGAATAAAAACTTTAGAGCATTCGTGCAAAAGCAAACTGGGTTCTTCAATTGAAAGAAATGGCTTTTAAATCTTTGTAAATGCAAACTTTTCGAAATAGTATTCCAAGATCCTATAGTGCAAAAAGTTTCCTAAAATGTGTTTTTCATTTTACAATGTAAATGAAAACTACTAAACTTTTAGGGAAATAGAAAAGAAGGAACTTTGAAAAATAACTCTTTTCTTTTGTAATAAACAACCTATGCTACAACTACCAAACAAAAATGCATTACTAAATGCAATAGTTTTTAATTTTTTGAATGCTTAGAAAAGAAAATCACAATTAAATGATCTTTTTCATTTTTCAAAGCATAAACAATATAAATATAAAATAAACCCAAGACTAACACATACCCTAAACCATTTCCTGAATGCAAGGATTCACTGGAATCCACGAGAGGATCTAATGCTTATAGGTTCACCCTAAACCTTCAAAGCAAACAAAAGAAAATAAAGAAACAACAGGGGTTCTTTACAAAGATAAAGATAAACCAAATAAATACCCCAACCAAACACAATTAACAAAGACCTTGAAGAGTTTCAAAAAGGCCTAATAGGCACAAATCTTCTTGCGAGGAAAGGAAAAATCCCCTTTAAAAAAAAAACTTCCAAAAAATAGAGACATGTGTTGTGCACAAGTATCCTGCATATGTACGTGCGATGTATGATATGCATACTACGTATGTACATGGGATATATAGAGGATAAGGTGTGTACACCTCTGCAAATTTTTAAAAAGAAAAAGGTTTGGATAGCCAACTGGGCAGGGAAAGATTGTAGGCACCTGGAAAGTGACCGAAAACCCTAACTGACTCAGAAAACTTGGAAAACTAAAAAAACACTGAAAAAAATAAATCAAACCAAAATCTCCCACTAATACCCTAGAGAGACTCCCCATTGGAGTCACCAATTATGCTATGGGGAAAATCCCCCTATACTAGGTCTAAGGTAAAGTCAGAGTGCTAACTCCCTTAAAATACTGTTCTATCCTTAAACTACCCCAAAACCAACTAAACTAAGCAATGAGAAAGAAAGGAAAGAGGATTAATGAGTGCAACGTTATTGCTTGTGGTTGGTGTTGGCCTCTTTCACTTGTTTCCGCCTCCTAGATTACTGGTCTCCTCCCAAAGATGACCTGCAAAAGGTTAGGAATACAATGCAACAACAAATTTTATCTCCACTAATAACTTTAAAAGTTTAGACATAGATATAAATGCACAAATCAACAAAAACATGCAATCATAAGGTTTTGGGACAAGAATGAACTCTTTTATTCAATTTCAAGACAAAAAGGATTACAACCTTTGTCAAAAATCACTCCACAAACCAATTCTAGGCTCCTCTATTGTGGCTCGAAGTTTATCAATCCCACATTATCTTCTCACAACCAACATATCACCTAGGGAAGGAGGAAGGGTTTCATAAGGAGAAAGGGCTGGGCGGGAGGGTTGATGCCAAAAATCAAAATAGGATGCAAATCTTGGGATAAGAAGGGAAAGGGATTTTGGTAGAGTTTTCTTATTCTCTTTCTTGTCTTTCTAAATGACACCCCGAGAAACCCTCTATATCCCGTAAACTCTGTCAAATTCCGTGCAATTTTATATTTTTTGCAACTTTTGGAGGTAAACGCGAGCTAATTAACATGCAGCTTGCGTATGTATGTGGGATAACTAGCATGCAATACACATGTGTACATGGGCTATTAGTGCAGTAGGGCATGTACAGTATCCAATTTGTATGCCATAGTACCAATCTTTTGCAACACCTTATAAGGGACATAGTACTTTGGTGACAATTTATTATCCTTCTTGGCTTGCTTGAGGGACATCAATTTGTATGTTTGTAGTCTTAAAAACACCCAATCCCCTACTTCAAAACTTCTTTCACTATGATGTTGATATGCTTGTTGTTTCATGCGGTTATGTGCCATGGTCAGGTTGTCATTTAAGATTTGGAGAACTTGTTGTTGATGCTCGATGCGATCTTCCACTTCTTGAACCTTAGATTTTTATTTTAGAGAAGAAGTGATGGAAGGAGGGCCGTATCCATAGAGTGCCATAAATGGTGTCATTTTTGTTGTTGTATGAAAGGAAGTGTTATACCACCATTCTTCCAAGGGTAACCATTTGAACCATTGTGTTTGTTTATTAGAGACAAAGCAACGAAGGTAGTCTTCCAGACATTTGTTCACTATCTTGGTTTGTCCATCAGATTGAGGATGCTAGGATGATCTATGAGCCAATTGAGTACCCAAACAAGAAAACAATTATGTCCTAAAATGTTCAGTGAATATAGGATCTATGTCACTTACAATAATCTTTCGGATTCCATGTAGTTTTTGAATTGTCTCCATGAATGTGGTGGCAACTGTACTGGCTTTGAAGGGATGAGAGAGTGAACACAAGTGTGCATACTTGGTTAGTATATCAAAAATCACCATGATGACACTCTTTCCTTCAGACTTCGGTAACACTATGATGAAATCCATGGAAAAATCCTCCCAGTGCGGACTTGGGATGACTAATGGTTATAAAATACCCGAGGTCTTAATTGTTTCCACCTTATTTTGTTGGCAAAACAAACATTTTGATACAAACCTTTGAACATCAGTTTTAAGGCCATCCCAAAAAAAATCCTTCTTGACCCTATGGTAGGTTTTCAAAAAAGTCAAGTGCCCTCCTCTTGGAGAGGTGTGCAATTCCAATAGTAACTTTTGTTTGAGTTGGGAGTTCTTACATAAATATAATCGATATTTGTACCATAGTGAATCATTTTTCCATGTAAATGTATCTGATGCACTGGAATCCTGTTGAAACCTTTGAATGCGATTCCACATGTTTTCATCAATCTTCCATTCATCCCTCGCTTCTATTATCCAATCAGGTTGAATGATCAATATAGCACAGAGAAAGGACTCAACATCTTCATCCTTTCTTGAGAGTGCATCTGCCACAACATTTCGATTCCCTTTTTTATAGATGATTTAAAAATCATAACCCAATATCTTGGTCACCCATTTTTGTTGTTCTTTTGAATATAGTATTTGTTTCAAGAAGTATTTAAGACTATCAAGATCTGTTTTGACCTTGAATTACCTACCTATTAGGTAAGGGTGCCATTTCTTCAATGCATGTAGTATTTCCATCATTTCCTTCTCATAAATGAGTTTGTGTAAGTCCTTTCCCTTGAGTGGTCGACTTTAAAAAGCCAGGCGTTTTCCTTCTTGCATTAGGACAACACCAATGCCATTTCCTGAGGCATCACATTCCACAATAAAGGTTTTTGTGAAGTATGGTGTGGTCAAGACAAGATCTTTTCATGTCACCTCTTTAAGTTGTTCAAAATATTTATTTTCCTCTGGAGTCGATGAAAATGCATCCTTCTTAGTTAGTGTCGTTAAGGGTGCTGCTATTCTCCCATAGTTCTGAACAAAATTGTGGTAGTAACCTGTCAAACCCAAAAATCCCCTAAGATTATTCAATGTTTTGGGAATTGGCCAGTCCATCATGGCATTAACCTTGTTAGGGTATACCTTTACACCTTCATGAGATACAATATGACCCAAATACTCTACCTCCTTCACCCCAAAGAAACATTTGGACAGTTTGGCATATAGTTGTTACTCCTTTATTAGTTGTAGCACCTTTTCAACATGTTGCACATGATCTTCCCAAGACTTGCTATAGATTAGTATATCACCAAAAAACACTAACACAAATTTTCGAAGGAAGGGGTTGAAAATGGAATTCATCAACCCTTGGAATGTGGAAGGTGCATTAGTAAGGCCAAAAGGCATGACCGGAAATTCATAGTGGCCTTCATGAGTTCGGAATATTGTTTTTGGGATATCTTCTTCCTTCATTCTAATCTGATGATACCTTGAAGGAAGATCCACCTTTGTGAAATATATTGATCCATGTAGTTCATCTAACCATTCATCAATGACAGGAATGGGAAACTTATCTTTAATAGTGATCTTGTTGAGCTCTCTATAATTTGGACACATACACCATGAGCCATCTTTCTTGAATACCATTACCACCGGTGCAGAGTAAGAACTTTGGCTAGGTCTAATAATGCCAACCTCTAACATTTCTTCAACCATGCGCTCAATTTCACTCTTCTAGGCATAAGGGTATCTGTACGGCTTGATGTTAGGAGGAACACTCCCAGTAATTAGGTGAATATCATGATCATGATTTTGAGTGGGTGGAAGACCTTTGGGAATATCTTCAAATACTTTGGAATTATTATCAATGATATCTTGGAGATATAGGGGAATAGATGGCTTAGATGTTTGAACATCTAGTGAGAATAGTTGTGCAATTGCACCTTGATGCCCCTTTTTCAATAATTTTTTCATGCCATTAGAGATTATCACCTTAATGGGTTTCCTTGCGATACCTCTTAACTCAATTTCTTTTCCTTCCAATGAAAATTTCATGAAAAGTTCTTGAAAATTAAAATCCACTGTTCCTAATGATTGTAATCATTGGATTCCTAGTACGACATCAACACATCCATGGGTATAGAAATCATTGGACTATTCATTACATGTTCCCCCATAGTAAGATTTATCTTATTGCATTTTCCTAAGAAATTGATAGTTCCTCCATCTGCAATCATTACTTGAAACTCTGGTGCTGGACATACAAAGCAATTGAGAGCTTTGGCTAATTTATAGTGAATGAAATTATGAGTACTACCAGAATCAATTAGGACTATTACCTTTTTATTTTTGATATATCCTTCAATCTTGAGGGTTTGACGAGTGCTAATTCCAACCAATGCATTACACGATACCGTAGGAGTCAACTCTTTAGAAGAAATTGTGTCTACGTTTTCATCTTGAGATGGTTCTTGTTCTTGTTCTTCTTCCTCTTCACAATCTATGTAGAATAATTTCTTCTCACCACACTTATGTCCCTTACTTTACTTACTATCACAATTAAAGCATAAACCTTTTGCTTTTATTTCCTCCAATTGGTGAGGTGTCAACCTTGTAGGTTGAGGTGTTTTAGAAGAAAGAACATTATTCTCTCGATATATGTTAAGAGTGGTCCTTTTATTAGTCATAACCATATTTTTACTTTCAACATTTCTTGCCACCCTAAATACAGTCTCCAATGATTTGGGTTCCCAAAGGCGA
>ML843725.1:16045-38332 GCA_009831015.1 Picea engelmannii | reverse complement strand
AAAAACTAATTGAAAAGGAAGACAATTATGAAGTAGAATTGACTAGTGCTTTAGATAAACTAAGAGAAGGAAATAAATCACTCAAGAAATAACTGATGAAATAAGGAAAGTGTTCACATTTTTTAAGAAGCCCAACAGGTCATCGAGAACTTAAGAACTCAGCTAGAAGAAGCTAGAAAGATCGAAGAAAATATTGAATATCAAAAGTAGTATTTGGAATCCGACATAGCAGCACAGAAGGAAGAATCAGAAATGAGAGAGATGATACTGACAGATCATATTAAGGAAAGAAATAACGATATAAACCAGCTTGAGGCAGAGTTTGGTCAATAAGAGAAAGGACTTGAAGAAGATATAATCACATAAAAAATTCAGCTTGGAGAAGTGAAAAGAACAGAAGAAATCATGAAGTCTCATATAATGAAGAAAGAAGAAGAGGTCGAGAATATTGAAGAAGAAGTTGTCACATTGAGAAGTAAAATCGTCAATCTCAACAAGAATGATGAAGAGACAAAAACATCTACATAGGTTATAGAGAATGAAGAGAAGCACTCTAGGTTGCTAGAAAAGAAGAATGAAGAAAATAGAAAGAGTTATGCATAAGTACTCAAAGGAAAAAATCATGGTCAACCAGAATATAAGAAAACTATTGAAGATACATATTCAAGAAGACCATCCATATTCAAGCCACAAAGAATCTTCAATCATGATCACGATCAGTCAAGGAAAAAATTCAGAAGGAATACACTACAAAGAAGATCATTCACTCCCAGGTATGCAAATTTCTTTTATGGTCATTATTTTTATTGTACTAATTTTGGACATAAGGGTGTAGATTGCAGGGATTATAAAATAAATGTTCAAGAAAGAAGTGCCTATGTGGCTCCATGTAACATTGAATGTTGCAAATTTCATAACTATGGACACACATCTAGTGATTGTAGAAGCATGATCGATACTTCCATGAAAGAGAACACTAATATAAGATATAAGAAAGTATGGATAAGAAAACATGAAGAACAAGTGAACAAAGACTAGGTACCATATATCACAGGATATATAATCCTAATTTAAAAGGGAAGGTGAAGTAAAGAAGGCCGAAATTCAAGGGAGGATAAATTCTTTTGATGATGCTTTCTAAGGTATGTTATTTACAAGTCATTTGACCATTTTTGCAATAATTTTTTTTTCTGTAATGATTCAGACTGTGAAATTGGGAGGCCATTGAGAAAACATATCCAAGTATCTATGATGAAAATTTCAGTTTGTGGGTCATTTTATTTTTGGAGTTACACTCCGTGGAAAATAGGGCTTGTGGCTAGTCTTGAAACTAGTCTAAAACAAGTGTTTCACGTAAAAATGTCATAAATTATTCATAATAGATCCAAATTCAGTAAGAAAAAATGTATTGGTTAGAGTACATTCTGTAGTATTATGTGTACAATTTTTAGATACATACAACAAATATTCCATATGGGGCATGCTCTACAAGTTCACTCTCTAGAATAAGCCAAAATTCAATAAGGTATGTCATTTTTTCTATAAATCCTTTTCTGAGAGGATACAAGTAGTGAAACCTGGAGGAATTGCATTAAATATACCGAAGAACATTGTGTACTATTTTCAGATCTTTATTCATTACAGGTACATAGTTATGATTATTTCAAGTTAGGGTTGTTGACTAATCCAAAACTAGTCATGTGAGACTAAAGTAAAGTTTGATGAAAATGCTAGTTTCTTGTTGTTAAAGTTAAGGAAAGTTTGCCGGTATGTGATCATGTAAACTAGGTCTATTACAGAGTTAAAAATCAGATTTGGATGATGAAATTGATGAGGAATTTTGGTTGAGGTACCTATTTGAGACAAGTAGTTGATGAGTTGGCACATACATGAGGTGTATAGTTGATGATGTTGGTACATCTTGATGAGTCATAGTTGATGATTAGTTGATACATGATTGACACCTACTTGGTACATGGTTGGAGGCACTTGTTAGTAGTTTTGTTGTCACATGGTTTATGGATGATGTAGCATACTTGTATCAATATATTCTTAGAAGAACATATTGATCCTGATGATGATTATGAGTTGTTGTGCTATGCTTGGTTGATGAACATCTTTGAGAGTTGTATTGGTGATTGATCTTGGTGAGTAGATATGATTTGGTTGATAATATTGATGAGACAATTTGTTGTGATAGGTTTTTTGGACAAGTTTTTGCGATAGGTTATTTGTATCGGTTTGGTGCATGGTTGATGCACTTGTTCATGGTACAGGTTGAGGTACAGGTTGGTGCATGGTTGATGCACTTGTTTATGGTACATGTTGTTTAGTACAGGTTGGTACATGGTTGATGCAAATTTTTATGGTATAGGTAGATTATAGGTTGAGGTACATGTTGATGCATGGTTGATACATGGTTTAGGTTATTAGTACAAGGTTTTTGGTGCATGTTGATTGGTACAGGTTTTTAGCAGTATATCTCATAGTGATAGTGTGACATTGGTTCCATCATTATACTTATACATTAGGGAGGTTGGATGGGGAAATGACAGGTGGTTGTATCCACCTTTCAGTTGTAGCCAGAGAATGTAGGGGGTTGTAGCCTCCTTCTGGTTGTAGCTAGAGAATTGGGGAGTTGGAGCTTCCCTCAGGTTGTAGCCTGAGAAACTAGAGGGTTGGAGTCTCCTTCCAGTTGCAGTTGGAAAACAAAGGAAGTTGGTTCTTTCAATGAATGTAATTCTTAAAGAGATATAAGAAAAAACATTATGCGGTTTTCTCCTGCTTTGGGTTTCCACATAAAACACCAGTGTACTGTTTATGTGTATGATTGCTTATTTGTTCATTGTTTATTTACTCTGCAACTATTGGATGATAATGATACATTGATATAACACTTTAATTTTATGGTGAAAAAGGATTAAATTTCTCTATTACTGATTCACCCTCCCTTCTTAGTAATCCAACACCATGCTGCATCAAGAGAGGGGCCAAGTAGTGTCAGAGTTCACTAATACCTTCCATACCTTGCGCACCAAGATGGGTATCAAAGATTCTGAGTGGCATTTGGTTTTGAAATATCATGGGGCTCTACACAGGTACATCCAAACTGAAATGGATTTTTTGTACATCTCATCGTTGGGAGATGTTTATTGATATTTTGTCAAAATTGATAAGAAATTTAATCACCATAACAAACGTGAGTTTGGGTCTACAAATCCACAACAACCAAAGTATGATAAAGATGTCCCTAACAAACAACCTCCCAAAAAATATTCCAAGCCACAAGAAAAGAAGGGTAAGGGAAAGACAAAGAATAACACTGGAAAGTAGTGTGATTTCGATAAAATCCCCTCGCACAAAAATGATGAATTTCACTCAAAACAATAATTGGTGGTTGAGATCAAAGAAAAATATTCGAACCCGAATTAAGAATCTAATTAATAAAATAATGGAAGAAGATAGATCTCAATGCAGACCTCACTGCCATTATCGCAACCACAACAATCCAACCAGAAGCACCAACAAATCCTAAAGAGGGGAAGCGCCTCTTCCATTCATGGATGTGGGCGAAGGGGATATCGTTGAATTTCATTGTTGATAGCAGAAGCCAAAATAAACTCATCTCAACAAAGGTCATAAAACAGTTGGAATTGCCAACAACATCACACCCACAACCATGCAACATCTAGCGACTTCGACATGGATGAGATCTCTGGTTGGCATCAATCCCTTCAAGGATGAGGTATTTTTTGATGTTTCCCTATTGTGTCTATGATTTTATTGTGGGACAATAATATATGTGGAAGCTCCATGTTGTTTATGAGTCTTGACCCCATAGTGTCATTGTTACTATAGGGATAATCTCTATAGGATACCAGAGGTATTTCGGACTACTATTTCGAGACAAAAGTGCAACAAAGTTGTCTCTCATACGACAAATTTTAGCTTCTTCACGCTTTAGGAAGGATGTGAACATAAGGATACTCTAACCACTATAACCTTGGTTCAATCCCCGTCTATCTAGTAGAAGCAGGTTAGCGAAACTGAAAAAAAATCACAAATATTCCTTTTGCACACAGTCATCTCATGCTTTCATACTTATTAAAAAGGTCCAACCACTCCAATATCAAGTTCACAATAGCCTTCCACAAGCCAAGGATTCCAATGTCTCGAGCAAGGCAAGAAACTCACCAAGGTTCAGATTCAACAAACACTTTCCCATCTAACATGAGAACTCAACACAATGGAGACCATTGCTTCCTAAAGGGGGAGGATTTATCTAGATGGATATCAGTGGCCACACATCTCTTCCAATTGGCTCACATGCAATTTTCATCATTGGTAGTTATTTCCTATATTTTCGATTCCTAAATTTCTTGGGCCGTTTTGAGGCCCTAAACAACATTTTTTGGGCTTGCCACAGTCACACTATGGACAAAGTCAAAGTGTGATGGAATAATGTATATTCCACTGATAGACCCTTCCAAAGAGATATTGTGCACCTAAAAGAGAGATCATATGAAAATTTTACGACCCCGGGAAGTTGATGTACCAACTTACCCCATCAAGGCCCACATGACTTTTGGTTCTTCATCTCCACATTGGGGCCACAAAACTTTTGGATTTTCATCTTACGAGGGATAGGTTTTTGCATGTTTAGGGTTTTCCCATTTATGTTAAAAATTCCTTTCGAGCCTCATTGTACTCATCTTCTTGCGAATGAGCATAGCCATCACATCTCTTCTCAGAGATAAGCTTCCACCATTCTAGCGAGTCTTTCACTCTGTAATTTTACAGTTCTGTACATTTCACTCATTAATCAAAACTATGTATTAATGTATATATGTGCCTATTGTTATATATATCTGATATATCTATGTTACATTAATGGATCTCTTCCAATATCTTGATATATTTCTTTATTATATCTCCACTCTGATTTCGTGCTCAAAATAATCTGGATCAATGGTATCAAAGAAGACTACTCTTGGTTGTTTTTCAGTGCATGTTCCTGACGAGGTCCGATTATAGAAATTTAGGTCTCAAGCTTGTCTCTCTTGAGGACAATTTATCTCTCACACCCAAGAAACCCTCCATGGAAGAATAAAAGATAAATGGCAGAGTAAAAGATTCTATTAATTTGTTACTGGAGCAAGCTCTCACATGACAGAGGGACGAAATGATGGAGAATGTTTCCTAGATCCTTCGATGCTTGCTGATAAAAGTGGATGCATATTCATTAAGAAACCACTTTGGAGGCACCTCTCCTCTTAAGGTACAAGTTAATTTTGATATTCCTGTATTTGAAGGTCAAAGAGATGTGGATGCTCTGGAAAAATGGTTAAATCTACTGGAAGGGTATTTCTCTGTGCACAATTTTTCTGACAGGGAAAATATCACCTTTGCACTCCTTAAGTCTCTCCCCCATGTCAAAGATTGGTGGGAAACTTAGTGTGAGAAAATTTCCATAGAGGAGTCTTGAATGTTCGAGACCGAACCCACTTGGAAATCTTTAGTAGATGTCATCAAGGAACAATATTACCATGTTGGAAAGTATTAAGATCAATACATGAGATGGACCACACTGCGTCAAGAGAGGGGAAAAGTAGTGTTGGAGTTCACCAATACCTTCCATACCTTGTGAACCTACCTGGGTACCAAATGTTATGAGAAAATTTTGGTTTTGAAATATCGTGGGGCTCTACACAAGTACACCCAAATTGGGAGATGCTTATCGATATTCTATCAAAATCGAGCAGAAATGTAATCACTAGAACAAACGGGAGTTTGGGTTTGAAAATACGCAACAAACAAAGTATGATAAATACATCCCTAACAAACACCCTCCTGAAAACTAGTCCAAGCCATAGGAATATAAGGGTAAGGTAAAGATAAAGAATGCCATTGGAAAGTGGTACGATTTCCACAAAATCCCCTAGCACAACACCAATGAATGTCGCTAAAAACAATAATTGATGGTTAAGATCAAAGAAAAATATCTAAACCTGGATTCAGAAAATAATGGAAGGAGATAGATCATCGACGCAGACCCCACTTCCATTGTCATAACCACAACAATCCAACCATAAGCACCAACAGACCCTAAAGAGGGGGAGTGCCTCTTCCATTCACATATGTGGGTGAAGGAGATCCCATTGCATTTCATTGTTGATAGCGAAATCCAAAAGAACCTCATCTCAGTAGAGGTCATAAAACAGTTGGAATTGCCAACAACACAACACCCACAACCATAAAACATCGAGTGGCTTCACTAAGGATGAGATATCTGTGTCAACAAAAAGTGTATCCTATCCTATGGCATCAATCCCTTCAAGGATGAGGTATTTTCCCCATTGGATGTCTATGATGTTATTTTGGGCCAACCATATATGTGGAAGTGCCATGTTGTTTATGAGTCTTGTCCCAGTAGTGTCATTGTTACTATGGGTATCATCTCTACAGGATACTAGAGGTAGTTATGACTAATGTTTCGACATAACAGTGCAAAAAAATTGTCTCTCATATGAATTTTTTTATCTCCTTCACGATTTGGGCATGAAGTGAACAAAAGGATACTCTGAACACTACGACCTCGGTTCAAGCCCCCTCTATCTAGTAGAAGAATCTTGGAAAAATTGAAGCAAATCACAAAGATTCCTTCTGCACATAGTCATCTCATGCATCCAAACTGGTTAAAAAGGTCCAACCCCTCCAATATCAGGTTCATGAAATCCTTCCACAAGAAAAGCAACACAACGTCTCTATCAAGGCAAGCAACTCACCAAGGTTCGGATTCAACAAACGCTTTCCCATCTCCCACGAGAACTCAACATAGTGGAGACCATTGATTTCTAAGGGAGGATGATTGATCCATATGTATATTGGTGGCCACCCGCCTATTCCAACTAGCTCAAATGCATTTTTCATCATTGACAGTTATTTCCTTTCTTTTTGAGTCCTAAACTTTCAGGGTCGTTTTCAAGTCCTAAATAACGTTTTTGGGGCTTTCCATAGTGACACTATATATGTAGTCAAAGTGTGATGGAATAATGTGTACTCCTCATTTAAACCTTTCCAATGGGATATCGTGCATCTAAAACAATGATCGTATGAAAATGTTACGATCCCGGGAAGTTGATGTACCAACTTACACCATCGGGGCCCATGTGACTTTTGGCACTTCATCTCCACATTGGGGCTGCAAAGATTTTGGATTTTCATCTTCCGGGGGATAGGTTTTTGGATGTTTAGGGTTTTTCCATTTATGTTAAAAATGTATTTCTAGCCTCATTGTACTCATCTTCTTGCAAAAGAGCATAGACATCACATCTCTTCTTAGAGATAAGCTGCCACCATTATGGCGAGTCTTTCACTCTATAATTTTATAGTTCTGTACATTTCACTCATTAATAGAAATTGTGTATTATTGTAAATATGTGCCTCTTGTTATATATATCTAATATATCTATGTTACATTATTGGATCTCTTGCAATATATTGATATATTTCTTTATTATATCTCTGCTCTCATTTCATGCTCAAAATAATGTGGATCAATGGTATCAGAGCAGGATTCTCTTGGTTGTTTTTCTATGCATGTCCCAGATGAGGTTAGAATATAGAAAGTTGGGTCTCGAGCTTGTATCTCTTGAGGAAAATTGCTCTTGCACACCCAAGAAACCCTCCATGGTGGAAGAAAAGAGAAATGACAAAGTAAAATATTCTATTAATCTATTGTTGGAGCAAGCTCTCACATGACAAAGGGATGAAATGATGAAGAATTTTTTCCAAATCCTTTGATTCATGTCAATAACAGAAGATGCATCTTCATTACGAAATAACTTTGGAGGCACTGCTCCTTTCAAGGTACAAGTTAATTTTGATATTCCCATATTTGAAGGTTAGATAGATGCAGATACTCTGACAAAATGGTTAAATATGCTAGAAGGTTATTTCTTTGTGCATAATTGTTCTGACAGGGAAAATATCGCCTTCACGCTCCTTAAGGATCTTCCCCATGTCAAACATTGGTGGGAAACTTATTGTGAGAAAATTTCCAAATAGAAGTCTGGAATGTCCGAGGTTGAACCCACTTGGGAATATTTCGTAGATGCCATAAAGGAACAATATTACCCTGTTGGAAATTATGAAGACTAGTACATGAGATGGACCATCCTACATCAAGAGAGGGGCCAAGCAACATCATAGCTCACCAATACCTTCCATAACTTGTGCAACAAGCTGGGTATCAAATATTTTGAGTGGAATTTGGTTCTGAAATATTGTGGGACTCTACAAAGGTACATCCAAACTGAAATGGAGTTTCTAGACATCTCATCATTAGGAGATGCTTATCTATATGATGTCAAAATAGAGCAGAAATGTAAGCACCAAAACAAATGGGAGTTTGGGTATACAAATATGAAACAACCAAATTAAGATAAAGATATCTCTAACAAACAACCTCCCCAAAACCAATCCAAGCCATAGGAAACAAAGGGTAAAGGAAAGACAAAGAATAAAATTGGAAAGTGGTGCGATTTCCCCAAAAGACCTCAACACAAAACCAATGAATGTCACTCCAAATAGTCATTGGTGGCAGAGATCAAAGAAAAATATCCAAACCCGTATTTAGAATCAGATTCAGAAAATAATGGAAGGAGATAGATCATTGACATAGACCCCACTGCCACTGTCGCAACCATAACAATCCAACTAGAAGAACCAACAGATCCTGAAGAGGGGGAGAGCCTCTTCCATTCACATATGTGGGTGAAGGGGATCCCTTTGAATTTCATTATTGATAGCGGAAGCCAAAATAAATTTATCTCAGTAAAGGTCATCAAACAGTTGGATTTTCCAACAACACCACACCCACAAACATACAACATTGGGTGGATTTTCCAAGGACGAGTTGTGTCATCCCACAGTGCCACATGTCCTATGGCATCAAGCCCATCAAGGATGAGGTATTGTGTGATTTTTCCTTGCTAGATGTCTATGATGTTCTTTTGGGCCAACCATATATGTCGAAGTGCCATGTTATTTATGAGTCTCGACCCCATAGTGTCATTGTTACTATGGGGGATCATCTCTATAGGATATCAGAGGTAGTTTATGTAACACGCCAAGGCCGAGCCCCTGCTAAATTGTAATTATTCTTATAGGCTAGTGAGTTGAGTGGTTATAAGCTGAGAGACTTATGTGTTTATTAAGCTGGTGAGCCAGATGCTAAGGCCAATGAGCCTAATTTTGTATATGTAAATGCACACATATAATTAATAAAATTACATTGCTGCATGTAGACCCTCCACGAAGAAAGAGTTATGGGGGACTAAGCTCCACTAGATGGGGAAGGGGCTAAGTGTCTAGGAATAGGGGCTAAGCTAGAAGGCTTACATATAAAGGAATGATATTATATTATTATTTCCTAGAAACTAAGGTTTGATATAACCATGTTTCCCTAAGTTCCCAGGGGAAAGGGGGATGAGTGTTAAGTAGAGCTCATGCAACTTTAGGGAGACATGTGTCAACCTTGGAACATGTAGTTTTAAGTGGGAAATTCATCCCTTTGGGGGTCTGTTATAACCCTAAATTGCACCACACATGCTTACCTGGCATCAGGCCAACTCATATCCTTTCATTGCCAAAACATCTGCTGAACAACTCTTTGGAAATCCTCTTGTGTCAAGGCCCACACGCCCTAACCCATTACTTCATGCGTGTGCACGTTGGCTGGCTCACTACAACCTGCATGTACCTAACAAAGCACGAAAAGAGGAAAGTTTCCGACGGAACAAAAATCTATGGGTTAGTTAACTGAAACTCCCAGCCATGCATGGCCGAGGGTTCGTCCAAAACCCTAGCTTGTTCTAGCCTATAAAAGAAGGGGTAGGGGTACCATTTGGAAGAGGAAAAAATATAGTGAAGAAACTCTGCCCATTTACGTAATCCATTGTCCCAACCCTTTAGCCTTTCCTCATGCCAAAGGAGATTTAACGCAAAGCAGTTGGAGGACAGAAGAAGAGGATCCCAAGATCAGGATCAAGGAGCGGTGGCCGGTCTCGACTTTGATTGTAAGTTGATTCATTTTTCAAGTAATAAAAGAATACTTTTCCCGTCCCAATGCATGAGTTATCTATGGTTTGGTTAATTTATGCTTGATTTCTAACCCTCAGGTAGAAAAGTAGCATGCATGCATAGTTGTTATTGGTCTTGATTGTAGGTTATATGTGGAAGGAGCAGTGCAAGCAAGTGGTCAAAGCGCAATGAAGGATCTACATCAAACAACAGTATTAAGGTTGGTGGTTCTCTTCATGCATTCATTGTGAAAGAGGGGTTTTAATCTTGGGTTGTAGGTTAAAAAGTAATTTCTTTACGGTCAAAATCTGCATGCAAGTCTGACCCTAGTTTGCTAGTCCGTAGGGTATTTTTCCCAACAACAGAGTTGGCGACCATACTGGGGAAGATACTCTTTAGGGTTTCTGGATTTAGTTGAGTTTTTTGGGTAGTTTAAAGGATTAGATTTTCTGTTTCTTTGCCTGTATTTTTCTATAAGGTCTGAGCTAGCAGGGAGCCTGGTTCTTTATACCAGTTTTCCCTGACTGTTGCTTCACGGTAATTGTCGGGACACACAGAGGTACACGCGGCCTGCAGAAGGCCTACACGCGTGTACCCGTGCCCTACCCTCTTACAGCCCGCGTGTGAATGCTAGCTGTAGAGGTAGCAGTAGCATGTAGGAGGTTAGAGAACTTTAAGAGGCAGTCCTCCTCTTCCCTGTCAGAATTATACATTCTCAAGGGGTTTTCTGGAATCCTATTTGAGTCTTGCTGGTTCACGGTCCTATCTCAGATTGTTTTTTTGTTTTATTATCCCTTGCATTATTTTTTCTTTTTTGTTAGACAAAGCATCCAAGCCTTCAAGGGACCCTGGTTGTCAATACCAGAGGCCTCTTCCTGGTCTGGAATGCCTGTTATTATCTTTGTGTTAGAAGTTATACATACACGCGGCCTGTACAAGGTTAGCCCGTGTGTACACGCGTCCTGTTTTAGCTCAGCGTGCGTTCGCACGTGTGATGTTTTAGTGACAGTAGCGTGCTTGCCAGGCTACTTTTTGTTCAGGGTGGGGCAGTCATCCCCTCCTTTGATGAGAAGTATTCCTTTCAAGTGTTTGAATCTCGGGTTGAAGAGTCAGTAGGTTTGGTCATCTTACACTTAGCCTGCTTTTTCTCAGTTGATAGTTGAACAGAAAATATAAAAATATATATATATATATATATATTATGGTTTTTAGACAAGCGTAAGAGTCTCTGTTTTCTTTATTGCATTGTGTGTCTTTTCTCTGATTCTTTGTGATCTGCGCTTTAAGCCAGAATTTGTCTTTTTTGGTTTTGTGTTTGTCTGTATTTTTCCTTTGTTGCTTTATTAGCACTTAAAAAAAAAAAAAAGACAATCTCTTTTCATTTTCTTCTTTGTTTGAAGATTGTGTTTCTGCATCACTAGCTAGGGAGAAGTCTTTTGTTTTGTAAGTTTTTGCAGTGAATTTAGAGCATAAGTGGCTCGTAGTCGAGCAAAATTCCTTTATGTTTGCTGCATAAAATCTTAGAAAATTTGAAAAGAAAAAGAAATCTTTCTTTGTGAAAAGTTGTTGATTTTTGCATTTAGTAAAAGTCTTTTGTTTCCAGCTTTTTTAATTCATTTTTTCTTTCGTCTTTATACACCATCTGTTTCACCTCCATACCCCTTGACGTAAGAAAAAACCTTAAAAGCAACGATAATTTAAAATCTATTAGACTTTTTGTTTGTAGGGTTCACAAACTAGTTCAGGACTAGGGCCTTGGATTAGGTTGGAGAGGAAACTCTCCAAGGCCATTCAAAACCAAACATTAGAGTTTGTGATAGGGAGTGTAGAAGTCCAGTTTTGTGGAAGTTTTCTGGGACCCCCCTCTAACACAGGGGATAAACACGAGGTGGCGTGTGGAAAGGAAGCGGAGATAACCCCTCCAAAGCCGGACCAATCGTAGTGGAGAACACATATCGAGGGCTTGTTTTGGGATTTCATCATTTGCATTTTCCACGGGGCTTCGTGGGTCTCGAATCCATTCGAGGTCCTCAGTTGTCTTCCGGACCATTTTCTCTCAATACCCTTGATAGGTTTCGGGCTTGATACCTTGCTCATTGTGGTCTACCCGATTTTCGACTCTACCTGCCTAGTGACTGTTCGCGTGCTGGAAACCTAGTTGCCAATATTTTTAGGGACATACACGGGTGAATGCGGGGGTATACCGCGGTATCTAGGACAGACATTGGGCCACACTTTACAAATTATACCCGGAGGGTGCTTCCGTATTCGAGTTTCACTTGCACCGGTAAGTTGCTCTAGTGTTGGTTGTTGTAATTTTTCTTCCAAATAGTTTAGTGATTTCTTGTATTATCTCTTAGGGGCTTCTTTTTAGTGTGTGTTACTTTTTGAATGTGTAGAATAACCTAGTGTGTCTTGGATCTTCTCACACAATGGAGGATCCCGAGCTCCACCGGTCACGAAGGCTTCTGGGCCTGCCTCCGGTTATACTGGAGCCATCCCCGCCACCATTAAGGCGGAAGATAGACCAACAAGGGTCTTTTGAAGCGACCGGGTTACAAACCTTTGTGCCCAAACAATTCCTAGAGGAATCAGCTGCCACTCTTGGCTCGGTTGAAACCCCAACCACTGATACCTGGCCACTGGTTATTGTACCAATCCAATTTTACGAAATCTTGTTAGTGCCTCACACAACTATGGAAACAAACGTTGTTACTTCTTCTGGGAATTCTTCCATTCCCACCACAGTTGCTACCACAGGAGAAGCATCTCCTAAATTACTGTCGTCAGTTCGAGCCACCATGTTCTCGGCCGCAAATACGTTGCACAGTGGACCGAACCCGTCTATGGCAGTGACCACAACTCCCTTCACACCTAGTGCGACAGCCCTCCGTTTTCATACGGTATGCCTAGTTCGGGTACAAGTCTTGCACTCACTTACTCCACTTTATAGACTTTGGGTCTGGGGGTAGGGAGCTCTAACGCTCCTCTGCAAGGTCAACTTGGGGGAACTCCTGTCCCTTTTAACGCTTTTCCTTACGCTGGAGGTCATATCCCTCCTTAGTGCCCTTCACTTGGTGGTCTGCATCAGAAGTCCGTCGGGAAGCTTGCACACACTAGTTTATTTGGAGCTGGGAGTCAAGGAACACCTGCACACAGTATGCCGGTAGGTTCGTCACCGTTTGTTTGGAACGAGACGTTTGGTAACAACACTTTCGCATCCACCTCTTTCCCGTCTGGGGGCACTCCCACTTTTGGACAGTCTACTCTGGCGTAGGGTACTATTCCTGCATCGGGGGCACATATAGCAGGAACTTGGAACTCAGGACAAGGATTCGTTCCCTCCTCTGGAATGACATTTTGGGGTAGTTCTTTCCACAGTCAATGGAACCCTGGACAAACTACTATGCCTCTCCCATTAGGATCGGCATGGGGTAATCCTTCCCAAAGTGCTTCAAACACGATGCATGCCCAACATCCTATTTCCTTTATGGGAAATCGGTCGATGATGTCTCCATAGATGCAAAATCCTTACGCTGGTCAGGGCCATGGTTTCTACTTGAATCCAGGCCAACAACCAAACTTTTCCTGGCAACCTGGTCCCAGTCAAACTCCAGGACCCTTTTTCCCAGGTTATCAGCAACAACCCAATCTACCATTCCTGACAACTTTACACTTGCCAGATTTGACAAGGTTGTTAAATGATCATATTTGTCATGATCCGCGTTGGCCTCCTATGCCAACGAAGTTGCCTTTGGACATTCCAAAGTTTGAGGCCAAGCCTAATGAAGATCCAGGTGATCATGTGACTACCTTCCATCTTTGGTGTTCATCTAACTCATTGAAAGATGACTCCGTACAATTGTGATTGTTTCAACGTACTCTTATCGGGAGTGTCGCGAAATGGTACATCGAGCTTGATCGCTCAAGATACTCTTCCTTTGGAGAACTGGCTATGGCCTTCCTTAACCATTTCCAGTTACCTGTGAGATACGATGCTGGCATAGAGTTGCTCGCCAATTTCAAACAGACAACCGCAGACCATATCTCTGATCATATCCGAGAATGGAGACACCGGAATAGTCTAATCAAAGTACCAGTCCCACCAACATTCCTGCTTGAGTGGTTCCTTAAGTCTCTGGTCCCACAATTATCCAAAGACGTCACGACTTCCAGAGTTTTCTCCGAAGAAGATGCCATCATGAGGGCTCAACAGTTTGATCTCATCTATTCTCAGTCTGGTTTATTATACAACATCCTGCCGGATGCACCATGATCGATACTGGATAAAACTAGACAAAGAGCTAGACCACATGCCGATGGTATTGTTGGTTCAGCACAAACCAAGCCCGCTGAACAATTGACAAAACAATTGCAACAGTTATCTATACAACACTCAGCGTCCAGCCAGACCACTGCTTTGGCTACTCCTCCTACCCAAACGTCGGAAGTACACTCCGTGCAGTCGACTAACCCAAAGGCCACCCAACAACCTGAAGGGAAGAAAAAACAATGAAAGAAGGGTAAGGGGGATAAAAAACCCACTGATAATGCTAGCGGGGACACCACGGAAAAACAGGAGAGGTATCCATGCAACTTGTGTGCGGAAGACCACCCGACCCATATTTGTCCTCGACTTGCAGAGGCCCAAAAGTTTGTCACACAAAAACAACAAGCAGTGTTGACTAATCCCTTTCAACATGGGAAAAATTTAACTCAAGCCTCTACAAGTGCCGAAGGGGGCAGCCAAGAAGACTTCCCTCCTCCAAACAATCCCTCATTCGCGAATGTATATATGGTTAGGGGTGATGCTTTCATAATGACTAGAGCACATGACTATAGTAAACCAAGCGCTTCTGAGAAGGGTAAAGAAGTTGAGCTCCCATCTCTTTCGCTACAGATCAAGAAGACATTGGGAGAAATAATGACACACATTCCAAAGGGTGCATTTAAGAAATCTTCTCACAACCCAAACGCAAGGGCCGCCCAAAATTACTCTGTGGTGGAGGATTTATCAAAAACCCGTTGTGCGATGTCTGCTTTGGAGGTCCTCCAAAGCTGCCCTGCTCAGAGGAAAGCCTTGTTAACCGCTTTGGACTCTACTAAGACTTGTAACCCGGGTACCATCATGTTAGATACAACCGACTTAAAACCTCGTCTACCCTACCACGTAACATTTCAGATAGTAGTGGCTCATCTCATGAAAACTTTTACACGGAATATCTTCCACATAGTGGTCGACGAGGGCGCCTCGACATGCGTTATGTCGTTAGCATGTTAGAAGTCCATTGGCCAACTCGCTTTGTCTCCATCACCTACTCTCCTTACTTCCTTCAACGGTCGTTCTTTCCGACGACATGGGATCGTTCCTTCTTTCCTTGTGCAGTTAGGAGGGAAGACCGTGTGTGTCGAGGTAGAGGTAGTCGATGCTCCCCTCGACTATAACCTCTTGTTAGGTCAGAGTTGGACTTATGCTATGCAAGCTGTGGTTGCTACAATTTTCCAAGTCTTGTTGTTTCCACACGAAGGCCGGATAGTGACCATCGATCAATTGTCTTTCTCTAGACCTGACCCATCTTTGGGGGCATCCACGGTCCCAATGATTGATAATCCTCAACCAGGTTTCGTTAACGTAGGAGTTGGTTTGTGCCCGTCCTTGATGGGTACCTTCGATTACCCACCTCCTCACGATGATGTCAAGTTTATATCTAATCACCACAAGGTTGAGATTTTTCAAGTTGCGTCGTTCCGTACGACTTACTTTGAGGATCCTTGGATTCTTCCTTCCCCATCAGCCACGATGGATGAGATAGGGCACTCCGGCATGTCCATGCCCTTGTCAGCCGCTGAAGTAGCGTACTCTTTAGTCTAGCAAGCTTTAGCTAACCCTGATTCGACTCCCGCACAAGAGTTGGATCCACTTCTAGAGCCTATTTGGGCTCAGGGTTCTCTTGCTACCATCGATTCGTTAGACTTAGTCTTGCCTTCTGACGAAGCAGTAATTGAAGCAATAACTAGTCCGGACAAACCTTGGGAAGATCTTCATCACAGATCATACTTTCTCCCAGAATTATGCTGAATCGAAGCAGGAGAATTCACCATTACCATGACGGGAGATCAACCATGTCCTATTAATCTCTTATCTACATAGGAAATTATGCTGAGGGAAATATGGCAACTATCACTGAAACTATACCCATCAACATCTCCCGAACCCCTGGCATCATGGAGAATGTCTTCGTCGGAGCATATTTCTCCCCCGAAGAGATTCAAATTTATACGGATATTTTGAAATAATTCTGCGACGTTTTTGCCTGGTATTATGAGGAAATGCCAGGTATCAATCCGAAAATAGTTGAAGATGAAATCACAACGTATCCTGATGCCAAGCCTATTCGACAAAAACTTCGTTCAGTCAATCCTAAGAAAGCAGCAACCATCAAGATTGAGGTTGAGAAATTGCTCAAGGTAGGTTTCATTTATCCTATTCATTTGACTCAATGGGTGTCAAACCCTGTGTCGGTCAATAAAAACCAAGGCACGATTGGTGTATGTACCGATTTCCATGATTTGAACAAGGCATGTCCCAAAGATAATTTTCCAACACCATTCATTGACCAGATCATTGATGAATGCGCTGGTTGTGAAGCCTTTTCATTCATGGATGGTTTTTTGGGCTATAATCAAATCCAAATCAAACCTGAAGACCAACACAAAACAACATTTATTTCTCCGTGGGGTACATTCGCCTATCGTAAGATGCCTTTTGGCCTTAAAAATGATGGAGCCACGTTCCAGCGGGCCATGTCTTTTGCGTTTCACGACCTCAAACATATAGTCGAGGCCTATCTAGATGATTTAGAATCACACTCTTGCAAGCGAGCAGATCATCCCATGCACCTTAGACTAATCTTCGAACGTTGTCGCTACTTCAGGATTCGTTTGAATCCAAACAAGTGCAGCTTCTGCGTAACGTTAGGACGTTTGTTAGGTTTCATTGTATCAACAACAAGGATCATGGTCGATCCTCTTAAGGTGGAGGCAATAATCCAGTTGCCCCCCCCACGCACAATCTTACAACTTCAGAGTCTACAGGGCAAGGCAAACTTCTTACGACGCTTCATCGCCAACTATGCCGAAATCACCAAGGCTTTATGCGTTTACTAAAGAAAGACGTTCCTTTTTTCTGGGACGAAGCTGCTCAATGCTCTTTCGACGCATTAAAACACGCCCTCACAACCACACCTCTACTACGACCACCTAATTATAACAAAGATTTCTTATTATATCTGGCTTCCGCAGAGTCAACTATAAGCATGGTTTTAGTTCAGAAAGATGATTTGTTTTCAGAAATGTGATCTATTACCTGAGCCGAGGCCTCGTAGGACCGAAACTTAATTATTCCCATCTCGAAAAACTTGCGTTGGCAGTAGTTCATGCTGTTCAAAGGTTCCGTCACTATGTTTTGTTTCGCAAGACCACCGTCATTGCTGTCGTGAATCCATTCCAGTACATGTTGACACGACGAGTTATAGGCAGAAAAATCAGTAGGTGGATGGTCATCCTCCAAGAATTTGACTTAGACTTCGTTTTAGCAAAGTCCAAGAAGTCATTGGTCTTCGTAGAACTTATTTTGTAACTTCCGGTTGAGTCAGGTGACGTTGTGCCCGAGGAATCGCCTATCCAGGGGGATATGTTTTTGATTGAATCTTCATACCCCTGGTATGGAGATATACTTATCTATCTCCAGACTTTGAAGTTCCCCACCTTTTCTTCTTGTGACGAGCGTCGGCGGATATGCCATCAGGCTAAGAATTATCTCATACTCGATGATACGTTGTATCGGAGAGGTGTAGACTGCATCTTGCGTCGATGTCTCACTCATGAGGAGGCCATCATAGTGCTCAACGATTGTCATACTGGAGCTTGTGGCAGTCATTTATCTGGGTTGGCAACAACCCAAAAGATTCTACGAGCAGGTTACTTCTGGCTGACACTTATCAAAGATTATATCGAGTCGGTCAAGAAGTGTCATTCGTGCCAAGTCTTCTCTTAGAAGATGAGGGCACATCCCGCTCCTATGTTTCCTGTCATCATAGTTGGTCCCTTCACTAAGTGGGGGATTGATTACACTACATGCAACCCCCCGTCAACAAGGGGGCACTGCTATATCATCCTAGCTGTCGACTACTTCACTAAGTGGGTCGAAGCTATGCCAACGTTTAAAGATGATGGAGAGACTTCAACTCTCTTCTTATTCAACCAGATTATAGCAAGGTTCGGCATCCCGAGAGAGATTGTCACTGACCATGGCAGTCACTTTCAAAACCAAATGATGACCGAATTAACATCAAATCTTGGGTTACGGAAATAACATTCATCACCTTACTACCCCCAAGCCAATGGGCAGGTGGAATCTGTAAACAAAACTCTTAAGACTATTCTACAGCGAACTATCAACTCAGCCAAGTCAAATTGGCATTTGATGTTATACTCGGCATTATGGGCTTACCGAACATTTGTTAAGACTGCAACCAGTTTCTCACCTTTTCAACTCGTTTATGGGCTGGAGGCAGTCTTGCCCATCGAATGTCAAATCCCATCTCTGAAATTGGCAGTACAGTTATTGCCAGACACTTCTCCACTTGAAGAGCGATTAGTGCACCTTGAGGATCTTGATGAGCAGCGTAGCGATGCGGCCCTGGCCAACGAGGCTCATAAACATAAGGTCAAGTGTCAATATGATAGGTTTGTTCGTCCTCAGATTTTCTCTGAAGGCGACCTTGTCCTGGTCTATGACCAAGACAAGGACCCCCTGGGGGCAGGAAAGTTTAAACCCATGTGGTTCAGACCCTTCATTATAAAAGAGGTATTAAAAAATGGCACTTATCGTTTGGTTGATTTTGAAGGGAATGCTTTGGCGGAGCCTAGAAATGGGCTCTACCTCAAGAAGTATTACTCATAGACAGGTCACTGTGGGTAACTTTTTGTAACATATGTATAGTCTTTGTACTATTAATTTTTAAGTTTCTTTTAAAAAGTGTTATGGACGTGTCATTGATGTTATCTTTCGTCAATATGGCAGATGTCAAGTGAGTCCGAGGTGTTCGTTGGGTATGCAGACGGTTCTAGTCGACACATGCGGAGGCTTGCCTCCGCAGCTTGGGTAATCTTTACGCCACAGGGTCAGTTTTTATCTTCCGAAGGTATATGCTTAGGTGACACCACTAATAATGTCGCTGAGTATAGTGTAGTTATTGAGTTTCTTCGTGACGCCTTGTCATTGGGTATCTCTCATCTCCGGGTCTATCTCGACGCTCAACTGGTTGTGTCGCAACTAAACAGAGTATACCGGGTTCATGATCCAACTTTACACCGACGATTCCTTAGGGTATGTCTCTTAGAATGAAACTTTGATTATATTACATATTTTCATGTTCCTAGGAGATTAAACCAAGTTACAGATACTCTAGCTAATCAAATTTTAGATTGGCATCTCGCCCACATATAAAAAGAACATGGACGTAAACATGTAAATACATTTTTGCACATAGAATCCATAAGACACAAAAAGATAAAAACCATATATAAACTTCACAAAATACTCAGAGTACATAGATGGACGCAAGCGCCTCAAAAATGGGAACAATAATGAGTCACCGGGCTTATGCCCTCAAAAAATATATACAAGTAGGTTCTCGTGGCACATAAAGAGTCTAAGTTTGTTCAGGGCCTATGGGCCCTGTTATAATCATCTACAGCATGGGCTAAACGCCTAAACAATCGGACCCATGTCCGAGGTGCCCCCACAACATGAGGCTGCATGGATGGTGGCAGGTCCTCTATCTCTGCCATCGAGACTATGCGAGTGAGCGCAGTGAAGTTCCACTCAATTCGCCTAAGGACCCTCTCGGCCTCTCCTGCTGGGAGGTTCCTTGCTACTACTGCTCCCCCAGTGGCGACAACTGTGGCTTCTGGCCGTGGGTGATGCCTGTTTCGTGCATAATCGGCAGGTCGCACGAGTCCCACATCTGCATGCAACAAACATTTACCTGTCAAATACTCTGGCATACAAAAAATGATATATATAACAAAAAGACATAAAAATTACACATGCAAACAAAAAACTACAAAGGTGGAGACTTACCCATCTCCCCTCGCTCCTCACCAGGAGGCACGGGTATTTCTGGATCTCTAGAGAAGTCTATCCCTGCATACGGGTAGTCCTCGATAACAGGGATCTGTCATGAAAACCAAGCAAAGAAGTCATCGTTGAAGGACTCAACGGTCCTTCCACCACCCTGTCACGGCAGTAACACTGCCCATCTAAACATTGCAGGGAAAGAGGCCAGATGTCCTCGTACTACAACCCGATGACTAAAAATCGAAACTCTCTCAAAAAAGAACGAACACAAGATGGTCCCAAACCCGAAGTTCCTCTGTGTCCGCTATCGGAAATCTGCCAATTGCCTCTTCATGCACTCAAGCAGTGTGGTACTCCAATCAAAGATTTGTGCATTCATGCACTGAATGTCACAGTTCATCTGTGCGCGCGAAGCCTGATGCACGACTGCTGAGCCGGTAATCCGCCCAATCAGTAACAAGATAGTCTATAGTGCTAAGTTGGTAATCTTGCTAATGGGTACCTGGGAACCCATACGTTCGATCCCATCCTCACAGTGCTCAACTATCAACTCTGATATATTTCTCGGCCCCACAGGAAAATTCTGGAAGTTGATTGGTTCCCCTCTCCTTGAGAGGCCAGTCAGAAAGTAAATGTCCTCGGTGGTGGGCACCAATGATTGCCCCTCTAGCATAAATGCCTCTGCATTAGAATGCCAGTAATAAATCAAGGAATTCAGTAGCCTTGGTTGTACGCGCATAAATGGACATAGAAAAAATTTGAGTAACCCGCATTGCATTAACACGACCACAGCATTTGGATCTGCAACAACCAACTCATTGATTGCCTCATGCTCCCTTTCCCTCCACTGGACATACATCCTGCCAACAGAACAAGGTAAAGGAGGGTCAATACTTCTTTTAAATTTTCTTTTCCATCAATAAGGGGGGTGCACGCGGGCTGTATAGGTGACAGTTGCATGTACACGTGCGCAGGCTTTACTCTGCACGTGTGTACACGTGGGCTGTCTCTGGACAGCCCGCGTGTACCTAGGGCCGACCTTTTTAAGGTCAACGCCCACCCAAAAAATAAATTAAATGCTTAAATTGAAGTATTGAATAGTTAGATAAGGGAGTTTGTACTTACTTGGTCCAAGCAAAAGTCTGTTTCGTCCACTGTAGCTCCCAGAATCACTATCTTTGGCAAAGGGGGTCTTTTGGCTCCAGAGTCAATTTCCAAATCAACAATGGTGATAATGAGCTGCCAGCTTCTATTTATAGACTTTTTGGCCTCTTTTTGTCACTTTTTTGGCCCCCCTTATCAGTTTATTTATACCAAAAACCATTTAGAGTGATCCAGGAGTTATATGGGAGGGATTTGATCAGGTATTGGGACAATGTTTTTTGAGTTTCGAAAAAATATTGACGGTCCATAATTTTTTTTTTTTTTTTAAATCAACTTGAGCATATAGGTTAGGATACCACCCCAACTTTTGCATCTCGTTGCCTTTTTTCTTATGCTATAGGATCGATCCCATCCGGTTGTGACATGGAACCGTCATATCTACTCTAGAAGTGTCACAACATGGTGGTAGAGCTTACCAGAACATGGATGCCCTAGGTAGGTCCTGGTTGCATTATGGTGTCCATGCAGTTTCTAAAAACATTGTAGGCTCGGGAGTCCGTATAGTCTTTCCTGAATATGAGTTTGAGCCTCATTTGCATGAGTCTTTTTCACTCTTTGTATTACCCTCAGGACTCCCAAAAAACAACGGGTCTCCTTTTAAGCCCTTTTCAGACCCTCTAAAAATGAAAAGATTGTCGAGCGATCTTGTGATCTTTCACGCTCGTTAAACTGAAATTTGAAGTCACGTCTGTCCGGTGGTAGTTTACCCCTTTTTCAGTCCAGACGGTCAACTGTACGAACAAAGGTATACTTTATCGAATTCCCATTCTTTAGAAGAGTACTCTCAGGTATAATTTTATTCCTTTTTCGGGCCTGAGGGACTAAATTTACAAAAAAGAAACCCCCACGGAGTCCATAGTTAAGCTCTTTTCAGACTCCCTAAAATTGAAAAGATC
>ML843725.1:0-15995 GCA_009831015.1 Picea engelmannii | reverse complement strand
TATTCTTTCACACTCGTTAAATTGGTCCAGAAGAATATTCCTGACGGAGTCCATAGTTAATCTTTTTTCAGACTCCTTAAAAGTGAAAAAATAGCCGAGTGATCTTGTCCTTGTCACACTCATTAAAATGGTTTTGAATTGACCTTTAATTGGTGCTAGTTTATCCCTTTTTCGAACCGACTAGACTATTGTTGAAAAAGGTACCCCAACGTTGTCTCCTTTTATTCTTTTTCAGACTCTCTAAATATGAAAAACCACTGAGCTTACCTTCTCTGGTCTCGTTAAACTTACATCGAAGGACGTTACCATTGTGTGTTCTATCAACCGCATTTGCATACCTAATCCATCAGCCTTGTGACAGTTTTCTTCTGCGTCTTAACACCTTTGGTCGCTAGAGGATTTTTCGCGAGTATCATTTTACCAGAACATCAGTCTTGTCCTTGTGCCTTGAGCTTGTATGTTTGCAATACTTGTTCTTCCATTGTAACGTAATGTTCCTTTATTATTTTTCAAAAATTATCAAAAGGAACAAAAAAAAATCAAATATACCCCAAAAAGAGGATGGGAAAAGTATTTTCTTTATTGGCAGCATAATGAGTCGCCCTTGGATAAAGCACATCTGTCCATTTGATCATCAGACTATGGGATGTAGTAAGACCTTAGGAAGCTTTTCTCACTATATAGGGTTGTGTCCTCCACCATTTGGTTACTCTTCCAAACATATGGAGAGTTTGCGTTGCCTCCTGCTTCGTAGACTTATGATTAAAATATATGCTACCTGAGTCTTATCACTTGTCGTGCTATTATCCAAGGGAGTTTTGTCACTAAGCCTGAGTCGTCCCCTCTGCAATATGTCTCTTGTCCACATACCTGGCCATCCTGAACGTCCAATCAAGTCCTTGTTCGAAATCACCGAAGCCTTCAATCCGATCATCAAGATTGTCAAGTCCATAATCGACGAGCCATCGAAGACCTCTGGGTAGTGCAGTCGTACACTCATATTACACTCCTACCCAAGTTTTAGAATATTTTGAAGTTGTTTCTTGAGCTCTGAAGTACAACCATCAGGACGAATCATATTTTGGAAGATGGGTACTCTATATGTATATCTTTCTGATTTCGAGATGTATCTCCGCTGTGTATTAATCGCGGCTACTCTTTATAGTTATTTGACATGGATCTACAGTGTATTTGATTGGTATCCATGGTTCTATTTTATCCCGAGAATGGGTATGACTGCCTCGGTGAGACATTTGTTATTTTGTAGATGACACCTCTTGGTTCCTGATCCTTGGGCTCACTCATTCAGCACATCAGTAAAGATTGGTAAAAGATTGGTAATGTATTTCGGCCATCAGATGCTCTTCTAACCTCACACATTAGGGGGAATCTGTTATAACCCTAAATTGTACCACACATGCTCACTTGACATCAGGCCAACTCATATCCCTTCATTGCCAAAACATCTGCTAAACAACTCTTTGGAAATCCTCTTGTGTCAAGGCCCACACGCCCTAACCCATTACTGCACGCGTGTGCACACTGGCTGGCTCACTACAGCCCGCGTGTACCTAACAAAGCACGGAAAAAGGAAAGTTGTCGATGAAACAAAAATCTATGGGTCAGTTAATTGAAACTTCCGGCCATGCATGGCCGAGGGTTCGTCCAAAACCATAGCTCCTTCTAGCCTATAAAAGAAGGGGTAGGGGTACCATTTGGAAGAGGAAAAAATATAGCGAAGAAACTCTTCCCATTTACGTAATCCATTGTCCCAACCGTTTAGCATTTCCTCATGCCAAAGGAGATTTAACACAAAGCAGTTGGAGGATAGAAGAAGAGGATCCCAGGATCAGGATCAAGGAGCGGTGGCCGGTCTCGACTTTGATTGTAAGTTGATTCATTTTTCAAGTAATAAAAGAATAATTTTCCCATCCCAATGCATGAGTTATCTATGGTTTGGTTAATTTATGCTTGATTTATAACCCTCAGGTAGAAAAGTAGCATGCATGCATAGTTGTTATTGGTCTTGATTGCAGGTTATCTGTGGAAGGAGCAGTGCAAGAAAGTGGTCAAAGCGCAACGGAGGATCTACATCAAACGACAGTATTAAGATTGGTGGTTCTCTTCATGCATTCATTGTGAAAGAGGGTTTTTAATCTTGGGTTGTAGGTTAAAAAGTAATTTCTTTACGGTCAAAATATGCATGCAAGTCTGACCCTAGTTTGGTAGTCCATAGGGTATTTTTCCCAACAACAGGGTCTCGCTCACTCACCAGTCTCACGATTCTCACGACTGTTACGATACTTCACCATTGAATCGACACTCTCGCGAGGTTAGCCACCTGGGAAGAGAGCCATACTCCCCACTGATGCATGCGCCAGTGTAACATGCAAACAATGGACTTGTCCTGCATATTTCCTATGAAGCCCAACAAAATTGTATTTTTTCTAAGTCTTGTTGTGTCGTAGTGGTTGGCGGTTTCTACCAACAATTTTTTGGATAAGCTTGGTTTGCTGTTATATTTTGTGTCCATACCCATTTTCAAATGTTGACTTCACCTGTGCGTTACCTGAATTTTGTTGTTGACATCACCTGTGTCTATTTGACATAAGAGCTGAATTGAAGAAGCAGGTTGTCAGGCCTATGAGAAACTCTCCCATGTGAGAGAGTTCATTGGGAAGTGAGTTCTCTTGGAGGGAGTCTTGTAGAAGCTACAGTACTCTGAGACTTCCAGTCTAGCCTGTTGTTGAAACCCAAGGTAAGGGAGGTGTAGTAGTCGATGGACTTGTATTAGTGAAGGTGTACCATCCTGGGGTGGAGAAGGGGTGTGGGGAATGAGGGTCTGTGGGTTGTGGGTGTAAGTGGCTCTTGGGATAAAATATCCTTCTTGTTGTTCTATGCAACTTCCTTGTTGTCCTTGCCAAGCCTATAATACCCTTGCCCTATGGAGTTTAGTCCCAACTCGGGGGTGACCCACTGTTAAGCATGATGAGCAGCATGGTCTAAGGCTGGGAGGTTCATGGAAGGTCTGCATGCAGTTGGTGGTCACCTATTAAAATATAAATAACAATTCTTTGTTCACTGTATGTTGTGTATTTGTATTTGCATTATAATTAATAAGTAATTCCTATATATTTATTTTGCATGTATGTGTTAATGTTTATTCCACATGAACATGTGTATGAGTAGAGTATTGACGTCTGTTTAATTGCATTAGATAGATATACATTTATATGTGTGAATACCATATGTTATCTCTATCTTTCAGTTAAGTTTTATATGTGATTATTTTCGCAAAGTTACTCGTTAGCATGGTCTGGCTTGTTGTTTAAGGTCAGGAATGTCATAGAAATGGTATCAAAGTAGTAAAGGAAAAAACAAAGGTTTCTTAGGTAGCATTACCCGGCCGGGGTCACCGACCGAGGGACGTTACAAATTTGTATTAGAGCCAAGGTTTTGACACTGATCCTGGATGGATCATGTCAGTGCTTAGAGAGACAAGATTTCAGAGGGAATTGTTGTCAAAAGGGACAAAATTGAATTTCAGATCATTCCAGACTGCCAAGAGAATACCTTGGCCATGTTATGAAGCTCAGGAGGTATAACAATTTATGGAATGGTGGCAGATAAAAGAGACTGCAGTAACCGTGGGTTTGGAACTGCAAGTTTTGAAGTTGGGCCATGGGGTATGTTAAGGAGAAGGAGGATCCTTCACAACCGTAAGATCTGGAGAAAGGTGCATGAATATTAACCCCTAAGTACTTCAGAATTCGTGACTTCAACGATGTTTATGTGTAATAGAGCAGAAAGGGTTGAAACCGAAGTTTCGAAGTCCCGAAGAGGATATACACAATAGATCTAGGGGGGGGAGTGTTTACCGTTGGATTTGATCAAGGATGAATTAGAACCATACGGTTAAGCCAAGAGTGGAAGCTAAGAAAGTTTGGGAGTTCTATGTTTGGGAGAAATGGGGCAAGAAAAGGTGAAATCTTCTGAAGCCTGAGGTCCTGAAGTGACATGTCATGTTGACATCACTAAGGATGACATGGACACATGGGATGTGTGCCATGTGTTAGTGAGTTAAGAACCTTTAATGTAAGATAGAAATGCAGTTAGAATGTGACACAAGGCAGTTAAACTTGGCGAAGAAGTTAGCTAGATCAGGCCCGCATTAACTTTGATCACGACCTTTCAAGATCGATGGTTGGGAAGCATTGTGGAGATCAAAGATGCACGGTAGATAATTCTACAAGGCGGTCCTGCAATTCAAACCACGGTTTCCCAGAAGGGGTATGTGTCACTGTGGGGACAATTGTGGAACAATCAATGAGTTACTCCAAAACCATTGACCCATGTCCCCGCAATTTGAAAAGTATAAAGTTTGATGTGACTTTTTGGTATCTTTTAGTTCAAGCAGGAAAACCATGGGCCCCAGTGGACATGTGGCACTAGATCGTGAAGTTCAGAGACTAGACACTCTGGAAGAAATGGTTGGTGATGGAATGGGAGGAAGAAACACCTGAAGTTTCATTACATTGAAGTAAAGTGACACGATGATGTCACTGAGGTGACGTGGAAGTATGCTGAGACTCATGGTTCAAGAGTTTTGGGTTGAGAAAAGGTGGAATCATCCAAAGTCCTAGAGCCCTGAAGATCCGAAGTCCCGGAAACTCAAAGCTTGGAGTTCCATAGCGAGTATCAGCCATTGGATGTTGGGAGATGTGGACTGTTGATCCACCCTACTTCATGACTTCACCAATCCGGCACTCCGAGAGATTTGTTGTGATGTGCTTTAAAATCCGCTGAATCTTGGAGCTTGAAGTTTTAGGGTTCTGGATAAGCGCCCAAATCATAAGTGCTAGGTCACAGCCATGGTCACATGTGAACCAAGGGCTGAAGAAAAGGGGCTAGCACCCAAAAATTGTTGCAGAATAGAACTGGACTTTGAGATTGAAGCCCGTGGGGTTCTTGACCGACCAAGACTTGTAGAAAATGGAATCTGATATTTTTTTATTGAATTTGATTGGTTTATTCTAGAAAATTATTAAAGATTGATAGCCTGACAAAAATCTAGTTGACTGCACATTTTTGCATAGTTAACAATTGACAGGTCGAACTGATTTGTTTCATAGTGCAGAGCATGGAGGAGGCACATGATGCATATAGTTCAGAAGATGAAGTGAGAGTAATGGATGTCCATTTTGGAGTTGAAGGATCAAACTCCAATGGGCATGGAGAAGAGATATATAAAGAAGAGAACATGAAGAAGATCATTAAAAAGTTGCAGAAAGATGTACAAACTCACCGAGCAGATAACAAAAATCTCATGAAAGCTAGGGAGAAACAGGGAGAATTCAACGTGAATATGATGCAGATCTTGGAAAGAATAGAAAATAAATTGGATAAGGAGAGTTGCTCAATAAAATCAGGAAGTCCCAGAAGAACAAGAAGTACTAGCTGGCATCACCAACACTCCCCGAGGCATTCCAATAAGAGAGCACACAACAACTCAAGTCCATCCCCTATTAGGAAGCATAAGAGGTCTGGGGAAGATGATATATGAGGGGAAATGAACAAAATCAAACCTCCTATGTTTGATGGGGAGCACAAGAAGGATGAAGATGCAAAGACATGGATATTGGGCATGATAAAGTATTTTCATTTGCATAATTATTCTTCTCATGCGAAAGGAAGAATTTCCATCTATCAACTCAAAGGGAAGGCATCCATATGGTGGGATCAACTTGTGTAAGTACAACATGTCAGAGAGAAGAATGTTACATGGAGGGAATTCAAAAGACATTTTGAAAGGAAGTACCTAACTAAGAGGTATTATGACAAGAAAATGAAAGAGTTCTTTGAACTCAAGCCGGGAAGTCTGTCTATTGATGAGTATGAAAGAATATTCTTGGAGTTGTTGAAGTATGTTCCCTTCATCAAGGATGAAATAGTTAAGATTCAAAGGTATCTGAGTGGGATTCCATCTTCCATGAGTGACAAGATCCAGTATGATGATCTTAAAACTATGGAAGAAACTATAAGGAGAGAAAAATGCTTATATGATCAGCAAAAATAAAAGCTTAATTTCCAAAAATCTTGGGGAGAAAATAATAATTTTAATAGGGAACAAAGGTAGAAGGGAAACAAACCACCATTTTTCAGGAACAGTCCTCAAGGAAAACCGGTTTGGAGAGAGCCCAGGATGGCTAAAGTAGGTGGGAAAAGGCCAAAGCAGACACCTATGGAATGTTGGGTTTGCAAAGGAGATCATAGGTATATAGATTGTCCTCACAGAAAGGAAAAGATGAGAGTTGTTCACAATGTTCAACATGATGAAACAGTGGAGGACATGGGCATGAGAGTACCAAGAATCTATGCAGCCTTGGACAACAAGCAATTTGAGTTTCAATCATACACCATTGAAGTTGAAGGTATGATCAATAACCATGCCTTTACTATTTTAATAGAATCAAAACCTAGTCATATTTACATAGATCCTAAATTTGTGGAAATATTATGCTTTCCTAAAAGTAAGCATGAGAAATATTGGCTCGTACATCTAGCTACAGGAGCCAAGAGGAAATTTGTTGAGTCGGTTAAATCATGTCTAGTGGGCATGAATGGACTAAGTACCATGACAGATCTGAATATCTTGTCTTTAGGATCATATGATTGGCTAATTGGTATGGACTGGTTGGACCAACACCATTCCATTTTAGACTTCCATAAAAAGGCATTCACTTGCTTAGATGAGGAAGGAAATCAGAGAGAAGTACAAGGAATTCCCAAGGCAGTTGCTATTAGAGAAATTTCAACAATGAAACTAAAGAAATTCTACAGGAAAGGATGTCAAATATTTGAAGCTCATATGGAGGAATAATCTAATGATAAGGTGCCAATTATGGAGGACCATGCAGTCCTGGAAGATTTTGAATATGTGTTCAAGGAGGTACCAGGACTACATTGAAAGAGAGATATTTAGTTCTCTAGAAATTTGATGCCTGGAGCAACCCCAGTGTCAAAGACTCCCTACAAAATGAGTACACCAGAGATGAAGGAACTGCAAATGCAAATTGAAGAGCTTTTGAAGAAGGGGTATATCCATCCAAGTGTATCCCCTTGGGGTGCCCCAATATTGTTCATAAATAAGAAACATGGAACAATGAGGTTGTGCATTGATTTCAGACAGTTGAACAAAGTGACTATAAAGAACAAGTATCCTTTTCCAAGGATTGATGATCTCTTTGATCAATTGAAGTATGAAAAGATATTTTTGAAGATAGATCTCAGGTCAGGATACCATCAGGTAAGGATAAAAGAGAAATACATCAGCAAGACCACCTTCAGAACAAGGTACAGTCATTATGAGTTCACAATGGTGCCATTTGGGTTATCAAATGCACCCGCTATTTTTATGTGCTTAATGAATGGTGCTTTCAGGGAATATTTGGATGAGTTTGTCATTGTCTTTCTAGATGACATCCTTTTATATTCCAAGTCAGAATAAGAGCCTGATCATCATCTGAGAATGGTGTTTCAAGTGCTAAGAGAGCATCAGTTGTATGACAAATTGAGAAAGTGCTCGTTTTATCAAAACATAATTAATTGTTTGGGGCATATCATATCGAAAGAAGGGATAGCCATGGACCATGAAAGTATTGAGGCCATTAAAGGGTGGAAATCACCTAAAAATGTAATAGAATTTAGATCCTTCAAGGGTCTAGATGGAAACTATAGAAAGTTCATTGCAGGGTTTTCGAGAATAGCTCACCCCATCACTTCCTTGCAAAGGAAGGGGAAGAAATTTCAATAGACAGAAGAATGTGAAAGAAGATCCCAACAATTGAAAAAATGGTTAACCAGTGCTCCAATTCTGAAGATTGAAGATCTGAATGAAGGTTTTTTGGTTTGCATAGATGCATGTAAAGAAGGACTAGGAGGAGTCCTCAACCAGAATGGGTTTGTGATATGTTTTGAGTCCAGAAAATTGAAAGAGCATGAAAGGCTCTACGCCACTCATGATTTGGAGTTGGAAACTATTGTACATGCTTTAAAGAAACAGTGACATTACATCATGGGAAAGAGGTTTGAGCTCAGGAAAAACCATCATGGTATGAAGTATTTTTTTGATCAACCTACATTGAATGCCAAGCATAGCAGATGGTTGAAACTCCTCTGTGAATATGACTTTTATATGAAGCATATCAAAGGAAAGGAGAACAAAGTGGTTGATGCACTCAAAAAGAGAGTGCATGAAATGCATGCTACAACTATCATCATGTATCAAACAGATATTTAAGGAAGAATCTCTAAGGCTGCAAAATTTGATTTGTAGTACATAGAATTGGTAACAAAATTGCAACAAGATAAAATGCAGTAGAAGGCTGAAGATTTCAAATTGGGAATTGATGGAATTCTCTTGTAAAAAAATAGAGTTTATGTACCCAACTCTTCTAAATTGAAGAGTGTGATTTTAAAAGAAATTCACAATGTACCTTGAGCAAGACACCCAGGATATCATAAAACAATTTCAGTAGTCAAAAGGCAACATTATTGGCCAGGCATGAAGAAGGAAGTTGTTGAATTTATTTCCAAATGCTTGGAATGCCAAAAGGTAAAGGCTGAGCATAGACACCCAACTAGTTTTCTACAGCCGTTAACCATCCCTGAGTGGAAGTGGGAAGTGGTGAAAATGGATTTCATCACAGGATTGCCAAGAACAAGCAAACATCATGATGCAATCATGGTAGTAGTGGAAAAGATTATTAAAGCTACCCATTTTATTCCATTGAAGACCACTCAAAAGGAAAATAATGTTGTTGATATCTTAATGAGGGAGGTAGCACGAATGAACGGTATTCCCAAGACAATCGTGTTTGACAGAGACCCAAACTTTACCTCAAATTTATGGAGAGGACTATTCCAGGGGTTCAAAACGAACCTAAACTTCAACACAACCTATCACCCTGAGTCAGATGGACAAATAGAAAGAGTAAACCAAGTGATATAAGACATGCTAAGGATGTATGTGATGGACAAACCATATAAATGGGAATATTATCTACACTTGGTATTATGTTCCTATAACAATGGGTATCAAGCATCACTGAAGATGAGCTGGTTTGAAGCACTTTATGGAAGAAAGTGAAACACCCAAATAAGTTGGGACAATCTAGCTGATAGGGCAGTGGTTGGGCCGAAGTTTCTCAAGGAAATGGAAGAGAAAATGCTGAAGATTAAACAAAATTTGAAGGTTTCCCAAGACAGACAGAAAATTTATACAGACAAAGGAAGAAACCACAAAGAGTTTAAAGTGAGTGACCATGTTTTCCTGAAGGTGAAAGCCAATAGAAGTTCCCTGAATCTAGGAAGCTGTTCCAAGTTGGCAACCAGATTTTTTGGACTATTTGAAATCATAGAAAGGATTGGACGAGAATCTTATATGCTTGCATTCCCTGCATCCATGACTATTCATAATGTATTTCATGTATTATTTCTCAAGAAGTATATACTTGATGTTAATCATATGATTGATTGGAATGTGATCCAGGTGGAACTAGAAGGCACTTTGCAAGTGCATCATGTGCACATACTAGATTTGTAGAGCAAGAAACTCCGGAATCGAGACGTAAAGCTAGTAAAGGTTCATTGGACCTGGTACCATCCTGAGCATGGGAGCACGAAGATGCTATGCGGGCAGAGTAACCACATATTTTTGAACATTTTGGAAATCTTGTTGTTGTTGTATAAAGAGTTGCACTGAGGATAGTGAAAAAATAAGGGGAGGGGATTATAACACCCCAAGGCCGAGCCCTTGTTGAATTGTAATTATGCTTATAGTGCAATGAGCCGAGTGGTTATAAGCTGAGAGAATTATGTGTCTATTAGGATGGTGAGCCATATGCTAAGGCCAATGAGCTTGATTTTGTATATGTAAATACACACATATCATTAATAAAATTACATTGTTGCGTGTACACCCTCCACGAAGAAAGATTTATGGGGGACTAAGCTCCACTAGGTGGGGAAGGAGGTAAGTGTCTAGGAATAGGGGCTAAGCTAGTGGGCTTACCTCTAAAGGAATAATATTATATTATTTTTTTCTAGAATATAAGGTTTGATATAACCATGTTGCCCTAAGTTCCTAGGGGAAAGGGGGATGAGTTTTAAGTGGAGCTCATGCAACTTTAGGGAGACATGTGTCAACCTGGGCGCATGCAGTTTTAAGTGGGAAAGTCATATTTTTTGGGGTCCCACTCATTCACCAGTCTCACGATTCTCATGAATATCACGATACTTCACCATTTCATTAGCACTCTCGCGAGGTTAGCCACCTGGGAAGAGAGCCATAATCCCCACTGATGCATGCGCTAGTGTAACTTGCAGGCACTATATTTTTCCTGGGTATTTCCTGTGAAGCCTAACAAACTTGTATTTTTCCTGAGTCGTGTTGTGTCGTAGCGGTTGGCGGTTTCTTCCAACACAGTTTTGGATAAGCTTGGTTTGTTGTCATATTATGTGTCCATACCCATTTTTTGTGGTTGACTTCACTTGTGCATTAACCAAATTGTTTTGTTGAAATTACCTATGTCCATTTGACATAAGAGCTAAATTTAAGAAGCAGGTTGTCAGGCCTGTGAGAAACTCTCTCAGGTGAGAGAGCTTGCTGGGAAGTGATTTCTCTTGGAGGGAGTCCCGTAGCAGCTACAGTACTTTGAGACTTCTGGTCCAACCTGTTGTTGAAGCCTAAGGTAAGGGAGGTGTAGTAGCCGATGAACTTGTATTGGCGAAGTTGTACCCTCCTGGGGTGGAGCAGGCATGTGGGGAATGCGGGTCTGTGGGTTGTGGGTGTAAGTGGCTCCTGGGATAAAATATCCTTCCTATTGTTCTGTGCAACTTCCTTGTTGTCCTTGCAAGCCTAGAATTCCCTTTCCTGGTGGAGTTTAGTCCCATCTTGGGGGTGACCCACTGCTGAGTGTGATGAGAAGCATGGTCTAAGGCTGGGAGGATCATGGAAGGTATGCACGTAGTTGGTGGTCACCTATTAAAATATAAGTACCAATTTGTTGTTCGTTGTATGCTGTGTATTTGTTTTTGCATTATAATTAATGAGTAATGTTTATATATATATATGTTGCATGTATGTGTTAATATTTCTTCTGCATGAACAAGTGTATGATTAGAGTATTGACGTCTGTTAATTTCATTATATAGATATATATTTATATGTGTGAATACCATATGTTATCTCTATCTTCCGGTTAAGTTTTATATGAGATTATTTCTGCAAAGTTACTCGGTGGCATGGCCTGGCCTATTTTTTAAGGCCAAGAATGTCACAGAAATGGTATAAGAGTATTAAAGGAAAAATCAAAGGTTGCTTCAGTAGCATTACTCGACCGGGGTCGAAGACCGAGGGAAGTTATAGTTTCAACTATTGTTTCGACATAAAAGTGTAGCAAAGTTGTCTCTCATATGACAAATTTTATCTTCTTCGTGATTCAGGCAGGAAGTGAATAGAAGGAATCTCTAACTACTATGGCCTCGATTCAATCCTCCTCTATACAACAGAAGCAGGTCAGAAGAATTGAAGCAAAGAACAAATATTCCTTCTACACAAAGTCACCTCATGTAGTCATACTGGTTAAAAATGTCCAACCCCTCCAATATCAGGTTCGTGAAATCCTTCCACAAGCCAAGCAACGCAACATCTCCAAAAATGCAAGCATCTCACCAAGGTTCAGATTCAAGAAACACTCTCCCATATCCCAAGGGGAATCAATGAAATAGAGACCATTTATTCCTAAGGGGGGGAGGATTTATCTAGATGGATATCGGTGGCCACCTGGCCTATTCTAACTTGCTCACATGAAGTTTTCATCACTTGTAGTTATTTCCTAGATTTTTGAGTCCTAAACTTTCAGGTCATTTTGAGGCCCTAAACAATGTTTTTGGGGCTCGCCAAAGTCACATTGTAGACTAAGTTAGAGTGTGATGGAATAATGTGTAGTCCTCAGATAGGCCTTTCCAATGGGCTATTGTGAGCCTAAAATGGAGATCGTATGCAATGTAGATTTTAACCTTGTACAATATTTACTGCAAATAGATTTTCAGTAAAAGAATAGAAAATATACAATAGAAAATACAAACATTACATAGATATTTTTCCCCTGGAAACCCAAACTGGGAAAACCAACATATTCTATATTCATTTATAATGATACATTGTTTACAATACAATATACATATAGGAGCCAAAGACATCCAAAAACCTAACCCAATGACTTGGATTAGTCAACAACCCTAATTCCTTAACTAGAAAAAAAAAACCATCGGAAAAAAACCATGTGCCGAAAAACCACCCAAAATGTGACATGTTTCCCAAGGAAAAAAAAAATTGTTAGGGGAAGTGCCCTCGAACCCCCGCACGGGGGGCATTTGCCCCCACTACTTGTGTAAAGAATATAACACATACCCAACATTCTCCCACTTGTTGTTTTCTTTGCATACAAGGGGTTACAGGGTTACATAGTCAACAATCCAGGACATAAATGCCCATGGATCCTCTACACCAAGAGAACTTCTCAGTGATCATATATTTTGTTAATGAATCTGCAACATTCTTCAAAGTGTCCACCTTCATCAACAACACTTTCTTTTCTTTAACCATGTCTCTCACAAAGCGATATTGAATATCAATATTCTTTGTCTTTGAATGATAAGCTGATTTTTTCGCCAGAAAAATTGCACTCTGACTATCACAATCTATCCTTATAGCTTGTTGTACGAACCCAATACGTGAACACAATATTTGTAACCATACTTATTCCTTATTTCTTGAACCGATCTCCTCAATACTGGAGTATGAGGATATTCTTCTTCTTATTCACGTTCTTCTGTAGAGTCTGACTCATCATGCTATAACGCTAAATTGCTATACACATGCATACCTGGCCTTTGGCCCTCTTAGTTGCATTTTTTTACAAAGCACTGTTGAGTTTCTCTTCTAAAAAATTAAATTTTTGAAGATGTACATGCCTTGCTCCACTACTGGCTGCGTACATATGGTTGTTGCACTACTATATCCCACATACATACGCATGATGCACTACTACAACTCATGTATACTTGTAAGAGTTTCAAAAAAAAAAAGTTGCAAGGAATTCGTTGAGATTACGGGCTATTGGGTAGTTTCCCAAGTAATCCACCGTTTATAGCCCGTCACCCAACTGAATAACCATCCTTTTCCCATATAAAAGGAGGTTTTGGGGTCTCATTTTACATCTAGACATAATAATAGTGAAAATCTGCCCATTTCACATCCCCTCCTTGCCCCAAGTAATCACAACCCTTTTGTGAGAATTGCCCCTGTATTTCCCAATTAGCCCTTCTTCCTCCATTAGAAACTCATTCACTTCTCAAGAAGAGATATGAAGGTTGAGAGGAGAAGCTAGATAGAGGTGCACTTGGAACTTGGTGAAGAGGAGCCCGAACCAGGTTCGTGGAGCAGTAGCCGGATTTGGTTGTAAAAGGTATAATCATTGAGTTATCAATAAAGGAACTACTTTTACTGTCCCAAATCATGGTGTATCGAATGTTTTTATTGGTTTATGTTCTAACATCTAACCCTTACTTTTATATGAATTGCATGCTTGTAGATTTTTGTTTCTTTGTCTTTGAATGCAGGCCAACCTTGGGAGTAGGTGTGCAGTCAACAAAGATTTGAAGTGCGAGAGGATCATCATCGGACATAAAGTAGAGGTATAGTTACCCGATCCTTCTCATCTTTTCTTTTCTTGTATAGGTCTTGGGTATGTTTGGGGTAGTTATAGAAGTAGTTTAACTTTAGACGGTTGTTGATCTGCCTACATTCTGAACCCTAGTGTAGTCATAGGGGGGTTTTCCTGCTATAAGAATTGGCGACCATACTGAGGAAGCCTCTAGGGTTTTAGGGGATATTTTTTGGTGTTTGATTGGTTTTTGTACCTTTTGAGTTTTTGTTGAGTATGATGAGTCTTTTAAGGGATTCTGGTCACCTTCAGGTGCCATACCAGTTCTCCTTTCCATTTAAGTCTTTCTGTTTTATTTATTTTTTAAGGTATTACAGAGATGTACGCACCCTACAGTGGTTCATACCATCTGTACATATGTGACTTGTCTAGTAAACAACCCACGTACATACGCAGGCTGTTGAAACGAAAGTAGTGTACATGTTTCAAGATTTGTTTTTGGAAAAGAGGCAGCTAACCTCTTTCCTGATTGAAGTTTTACTTCTCAGAGTTTCTTGACAGAGTTCACTCTCTATGTTTTTACAGTCACGGCTTGGGTTAGATGTCAGTTTGCATGTCTTTTGAAGATTTCTTGTGTTTACTTCTAAAAAAGTTTTAGGCGAGTCTTTGAGTTTTTGATCGTCCTATTTGGTGTCTTTAGTGACTCCCTGTGATCCGCAGTGGGCCAAAGCTCATTTTCATTCTTGTCTTGTTTTTTCTTTACTCCCTTTCATTTGCTTTAAAGAAAAGATAAAAAAATATTGATTTCAAGTTTTTCTTGTTTGAAGCATTTAAAAAAAAAAGATTTCTTAGTTTGGTTAAGTAGTTGGAGTTAGTTATTTTACTTGATAGGAAAAAGAGTTCATTTTTTAAGTTCTTTACTGATTTCTTAGAACTTAAGTAGCTTGTATTCGAGTGAAATTTCGTTTTAGGTCTTCTTTTTAAAGATCTTGAAAAAGTTAGTTATGAAAAAGTTGGTTACAAAGAGCTAGTTGTAAATATTTATTGTTAACTAGAAGTAATTTTTATTTCAGAGTTTTGTTTATTTCTCCTCTTTTCGTCTCTCATAAACATCACTAGTTTCACTGCCATATCCTTTGAGTTAAACAAGACATTTAAAACAAACGCTAAATATAAAATTAATTAGACTTTTGTGTTTATAGGGTCAATCAACTAGTTTAGGGTTAGAGCCTTGAATTAGGTTGGAGAGGAAACTCATCAAGGCATTTAAACAAGCATCAGATTCAGTGCTAGGGAGTGTTAAATTCCATGGATGTGAAATTTATCCGGGATCCCCCTCTAACACAGGGTCTAAACATGAGGTCGTGTGAGGAAAGGAAGCGGAGATAACCCCTCCAAAGTTGGAATAAACGTAGTGGGGAACACATATTGAGGATCTGTTGTGGGATACTATCGCTTGCATTTTCCTACGGAACTTCGTGGACCTCAAATCCATTCGAGATTCTTAGTTGTATTCCAGACCACTTGCTTTCTATACCCTCGGTAAGTTTCAAACTTATCCTACTCATTGTGGTCCACCTGACTGTCGAATGTACCCACTTGGTGATTGTTCACGATCTGGAAACCTAGTTTCCTATTTTATAGGGACTTACATAGGGGATTGCGGGAGTATATCATGGAACCTAGGGAAAACGCCGGGTCACACTTTGCAGAGTATACCTGGAGGGTTCTTCTGTGTTCGAGTTGCACTTAAACATTTAAGTTTCTCTAGTGTTGGCTGGCGTAACTGTTCTTCCAACTAGAAAGTGATTTGCTTGATTTATCCCATAGGAATTTTTCTAGTGAGTGATTGGTTTTAAAAATATAGTAAAATCCTCAATATGTCATTGATATTTTCACACAGTGGAATATCAAGAGCTCCGTCGATTGCATTAGAGCCACCACTGCCACTGTTACGGCGAAAACTTGACCATCAAGGTTCTTTTGAAACAACCGGGCCGTAGAAAAATGTGCCTGACCCTGCTCCAAGAGGAGAATACTCGGCTCTGGAGGAACTCATTGTTTCTGACCTTGGAGCGGAATATCTCACGCAAGCCAATCCTCGATCACTGACTTGTCGATGCCAATCTTAGTACAAGTTGAGCCTCCAAGGGTGACACCCTATGTGTTAAGAACCAAATATCAATATAGCATAGAAAAACCTCAGAAAAAGTACTCAACGCCTTGAAAAAGAGATAATTTCAGATAATAAGCCTCTTCGAGGGG
>ML843724.1:23569-37589 GCA_009831015.1 Picea engelmannii | reverse complement strand
ACTTTCGTTTTGCTAATATTGACTTGCATCCCCACCCTTCTACAAAAATGCTCAAGGGAACATAAGTGCTCTTGCAAACCAAGAGTTGATTTAGCAATCAATATAAGGTCATCTGCGTACAAAAGAAGCCTTATAACGAACTTTCCCAAATGGATACCATCACCCCCTTGTGAATTTAGCCACTCTTCAAGCTTGTCAATATATAACCCAAAAAGGGTAGGAGACAGTGGGCAACCTTGATTGACCCTGATATCGCTTTTAAAACTTTCGCATAGACAGAGATGCAACTACCACAAGGGGAATGTCTTAGAGGTAGCACCACTGGGGAGGCGAAGACTTTGTTACAATACCCATCACATTCCTTGCTAACACTAGTAATACATGTAGAGTTGCCACTGTGATAATTTGATAATTTAAAAATTAGATACAAATTATACACAAATATGTTCCACCTGTCCAACATTAACTTAAATGGATACAAATTAATTACATGCAAATTAACTTTGATTAATTTAATTTAATGCAAATTACACTTAAATTGGTTCAGACACCTGCCTACCACGCTACAAACCCCAGACATGTGGTTAACCATGTGGGTTGCAATCAGGATGGCATCAAACTACAGCGTACATTCTCTCCAGATTCTACACCAGTAAATTTATACGCAACCGAAGGCAAGGAAAGGGTTGTAGAGTTACCAAGAGCTTTGCGTCTTGGTTAGGCATGGAAAATCCAGTGTGGCCCTTCAAGCTAGTGCAGAGTGTGTGAACCCAGGTCCCAATCTAGAGCCATCTTTCTGAATCTATTTCCAGTGAGCAACTCTGCAGTTCGTCCCGACCCTTCCTTACCCTCTATATCAAGGTCATGTACCCTGTATCTTTCCATCTATGCGGATGATGCCCAAGAACTATAAGGAGATCAATATGATAGATTAGAAGCCCACAGAACACCCTCTGAACAGTCAGGGAGCTCGGGTTTTGGTGGTCTGCAATGAAATCACGGTTGTCACATTCTGTGGCCTCTCTGATACTCACCTAGACAGTATGGTCAGCCAAGATCTCTTCAGCGACGGTGCGGTTGCGCTCATCGTGGGAGCCGATCCGACCCCCCAAGTAGAGAAGCCTTGTTTCGAGCTGTTGTGGACCGGATAGACAATTATTCCTAACATCGACAGAGCCATCGATGGACATCTGAGAGAGGTAGGCCTCACCTTTCACATTCTAAAAGACGTTCCAGACCTTATCTCCAATAACATATAAAAGAGTCTGGTGGAGGCTTTCTAGCAGTTCAGAATCTCGGACTAGAACCAATTATTATGGATCGCACATCCAGGAGGGTCTGCCATTCTAGATCAGGTGGAGGCCAAGCTGAATCTGGACCCCAAGAAACTAGAAGCGACCATTTGCCAGAAGCCACTTGCCCTTCACCTTGAACCTTCAACACCAACCTCTCACCAAGTCCAACAAAAGCCCTTAGACGGAAGCCAGTTGATATAATACACATAGTAGTACTTATTTTGATTCATCATTTGAGGTTAAGGAGCCCAATTATTGGGATTCAACCAAACAGTCAGCCTGAATTTCTTTGATTTATTTGATTGATTTGCTTTCTACAACATTTCCCATTTATGAGCATTATAGTATCACGAATCGAGGAGCCTAACAACGCCGTGAGTTTCCATTTGGTCCTCAAACTGCACAACGAATGCCTGCGTGCACTTCATCTTGGACGAGATGAGGAAGTCATCTCAAGAAAAAGGATGTTCGACCACCGGAGAGGGATTGGATGTGGGAGTTCTATTTGGATTCGGGTCGGGCCTCACTGTTGAAATAGTTGTCCTAAAGAATGTTTCCCTGCAGTGATTTATCAACAACCGCCTCGCAAATAAATCATATTACTCGCTACGGTAAATATGTGTTATGCAAGCTTTGCAGGAATTAGACTGAAACCCAAATAATTGATTATCACAAGTAAACAGTAAAAAATCTGATGCTTGTTTGCTTGGATATTATGTAAACGACTGGAGTCATATCCTTGAATTTTCATATGGTATATACATGCTCATCATACCTGAGATCGTATTTGAAATCATGCTTGAAATCGCCTACATCTCGATTGACAGAGCCAATCCGAAGAATGTGTATCCACAGAAATTAACTCTTGTTACTCGAGTTATGGATTTACAGATGCGGTACCCCAAGGAAACTTGGCGGTATGCTTAGCGCTAAGAGATTAGGTGGTTGTGGAGATTAGGTAACTATGGCGGTAGAAGGGTCAGTGCATTGCATCTGCGAAGGACAGTCAGTGTCTAGTGGAAAGCCATAAAAATTCCCTAAGATAAAAGAAAAAAGGTATGCAATTCACCCAGTCACAACTTTGGACCTGTATTTGCAATTTACAAAGTAAATACAAAGTGTGAGGAATGAATTTGTTGTTAGTTTGCAAACTTGGAATGAATTTTTTTGTCAATGTAGATATCTTTTGCTAGTACCAAATCAATTTCCTACTACCAAATAGTAAATTGGAATCGAAAATCAATTTCCTACTTGCAAACAGTGAATAGGAATGAAAATTAGCGAATCCAAAAATTTCAATTTCCTACTTTCACACAGTAAATAGGAATGAAGCACACAGTAAATAGTAATGAAAGTTATCAGTCTTACTGACAATTAAAGGTGGAACAAAATTGCAGGTGCACTATTTGAACCCCTAGCGAACCACTAATGAACCAGTGATGATAATTGTATGATGAATGATGATTAAAGGTGGAACAAATTTGAACCGCCAGCGAACCCATGATGAATGAATTTGTATCTAGACAATACGATGGTCTTGGAATTCAATTCCAAATATGTAAGGAGAATATGAAACATACAATGTAGAGGAAAAGCACCCGTGATCCAAGTGGATATCGGTGGCCACCCACCTTTTCCGACTGGCTCAAAACAGTTTTCTGGCAATTTTGGCAATTTACTATTTTTAGCAGGTTTTAACTTCCAGGGCCATTTTGAGGGCCTAAATGAAGGTTTTTCGAGATCAAGGTTCACAATGATATTTGAAGGCAGATTGAGCCCCCAAAATGAATCTCCTCGACGATACCTTTCCAACGAGCTATCATACGCCTAAAACGGAGATCGTATGCAAAAGTTACGACCCTGAGAAGTTGATGTACTAACTTCCCAAACGGGGCCCACATGACTTTTGGCGCTTCATCTCCTAGAGTTAGTTTTTTGGATGTCTATGGTTTTTGGCATTCCTGTTTATTGTAAAAAGGCCTTCAGAGCCTCATTGTAATCATCTTCTTGCGAATGCGAGTAGCCGTCACATCTCTTCTCAGAGATAAGCTACCACCATTCTAGTGAGTCTTTCACTGTGTATTTTTACAGTCTTTGTACATTTATTTCACTAATAGAAATCGTGTATCACTGTATCTCTATGTTTATGGTTACATCTCTGATACATTTATGTTATATTATTGAATATCTACAATATCTCTGTGCATTTCTTTATTATATCTCCGATCTCATTTCGTGCCGAAAATAGTCCGGATCAACCCGAATAGTTGATGATGGCACTGGAACTGGATAAAGATAGTAGACAATATTGCCAAAATTCACCGCGAGCAAGAGGCAATAGTGAGGCGGTGGTAGATAGACAACAGTGGCTCAACATTTCCGAAAGAGCGTTTTGTCAGTGAAATTTAAAGAACTGACATAAATTAGTAAATACAAATAAATATAAAGCAGCGGCTCAACATTTTAGAAGGAACGTTTGTCAGTGAAATTTAAAGAACTGATGTAAATTAGTAAATTTAAAGCAATGACGTAGACCTGAAACAAATTTAAAATCCATTAACGATAACAATAACAATGTAAAATTACATAATGTGGTAGTCGGGGAAAAGGAACAATGACTCTGAACTTTAGCTTAAAATCTTTAAAGCAGTGACATATACCTAAAACACATTTATAATCCAATAACAATAAACTTTGAACTTTAGGTTATATATTTTAACAATGAAAAAATTACATCACCTCGGCAATAAGACTCCAATTGTATCATCCAATAGCGTTCACTATAAAAGTAATTTATATATGACAAAAAAATCATTATTTTTCTCATGCTATGTACGACATTGGAGAATGGAAAAATATTTAAAGTCAAAGTTTAAGTAATACATGGTCAACGATGAATCGATTGCAAGAGTCTTGTCCTTCAGCAGGGACCAATAAAAATATGCAAATAAACTAAACAATGTAATATTATGAAGAAGCAGTTGAATAAAGTTAAACTTAAACTTCTTCATTTATAATCAAAGCAATTGGTCAATTTAAAAACCATGTGTAAGAGATGATTTCAATATGAACAAATAAACAATAGATCAAGATGTAAAAACTTATAATGTAAGAAAATATTCACATCTTGGGAACCATGGAGGTGAAATGGCATTGTGTGTCCATAAAGAAGTGTCCATATTTTGATGCAACACCTCTATACATACTCATGTTGAGTTAGAGATCTTGCATATATTGAACCGAATTCAATCCCTGCAAAACACATATAAACATGTAATTAACTAGTTCCAGTTTTACGAGAAAAAATGCAAATGTGAACTTAATTCCAAGGGTATATCATTGCTAATTCCAACATATAACCCAACTTTGTATACAATAAAATCTCATAACCATCAAGAACGAGACTATCAAATAGATGTATATGACTAATATAACCATGCGTAGACTAATAATTTCCATGGGTTAAAAAGGGGTTACATACCAACACTTAATCATTATGTCCTAGCCACATGTAGCAACCTTGCTCTATTCGAGAGGATGCCACTCACAACCTATGCAAACGTTGTCATGGAATTTTAAAGTTTTGGATACTTTACAAACCCAGAACCAACATTCGCCCTCGCCATCTCCAGACATAACAAATCACTCATCGAGTAAAAATTTAACTTGGCAAGCATAACATGCTGCAACATGCCCTGTGAACCTCTTCTTCTTATTGAGTCGGAACCTCTCCCTCGTACTGTAGATCAAAATTTGATTATCCAAACTCCATGCAACAAGTCAATTCACATTTGGATGTGGATAAAATGAATGCATATGAGGCTCACTAATATATCCAAAACCAAATCAAACATAATTCTAAAAATGCAATCTACAACAGAGAACAACAACTTTCAACAAAAATCCCTCATATAATTTGAATCCAAAGCTAGTGCTAGTTCGAATCTCGTACCTTGAACAACTTGTATTACTAGATATTAGTTATATGATCCTTTCCTCGTCAATCAAACTAGCAACTTATGCTTTTCCAACACCAATAAATTCAACAATTCTTTCAATTGTTGCTTCATGACATCGACATCCTCACTCAAAGCTAAATAACTCAATAGACAAGGAAACCCAATCTCTTACTAAATTAATTCATTACAAAACGCAACCTGGCATTGAAACATGACTTATTAAATACATATTAGTTAAAAATCCCTAAATAAACATTCGTTGACAAGAATGGCTCTTAGTCATTTATTTTGACTCGCACCCCTTCATATTTCAATATCAGCTAGTTGGCAAGGATGAAACGTCCAGAATGTTGTCACCTTTGGACATAATACCAAGTTGCCAACAATCTTTACATGGTTAATTCCCATCAATGACAATGCACTTGCCTAAAACACATTTAATTCAACCTCCCAGTGTATCGGTGATGTGGAACATATGCAACAATGCAAACCTACAGATATGGTTCTCAATCATTTATTTTGGTTCCCAGCCCTTTCATATTTCAATATGGCATGACAAAACATGGGGAATGTTGTCGATGACACGTTAACTCTCGCACCTAGAAACTTAATACCAACAATCTTTACATGGTTAATGCCCATTGATGATAATGTACCCACCCGAAACACAATTAATTCAACCTCCCAATACGCGAGTGATGTGGAGCATATATATATCAATACAAACCTACATATGGCATTTTTTTAATTATTATTTTTAAATAGTCACTTCACCTCCAGTAAAGACTTATTGGTCCCATGAACCAATCAAGAATTTTAAATTTTGTAATATCAAAATTCTAAATATATATTTCTTAAAAAAAATTATTTTAATAAATAAAAATTCTAAAACTTTAATTGTCATTATAAAAAATTTCCATAATACTAATCAGATCAACTTGAACATGAAGCAATTACTATAATCCATACAGGGAACGGACTAATAAATATGTATGTCATCATTAAATTTTTTATATATAATATTGAGGTTAAAAATAAATATGTTTGTGACCATTAATTTTTTTATACATAATGTTGAGGTTAAGAGGAAATGTGATGCATTCAATTGAATCATACGTTCCCCAACAATTACTATTATTCTTTATTAATCCATGTCGAAGGCCAGGACTTTAACATTCGCTTTAGCGTTGATGTTCCATTAGTTTATGGTTGACCAAATATATTTTGTATGCTTTTCAAATTTTCTATTTAAAAATATATATATATATATATATATATATTTTATTTGCTTTTATTGAAAATCCTATTGGTTAATAATCTTCACATCTTATTGCCCACCTAGCCAGTTTCTTTTATGGGTTTAAATATACTTTTACATATCATAAGTTTGCCCAGTTTCTTTTGTGCGTTTAAATATACTTTAACATATCATAAGTTTGGATATTATAAGTTTGGAGCCATTATATGTTCATTATCTTCATTGTTACATAGCTTAAGTTTTATGGGTGCTATGGGTGCTAGATATGTTAAATTTTCATTGGCACCCTTTTTAAGGTCAATTAATAGTCCATGATAGAATGCATTAAGTTTTATGGATGTTGAATATGTTAAATTTTCATTGGCACTCTTTTGAAGGTCAATTAATAGTCCATGATAGAATGACAGATTAGGCAAATATTCTATAAACCAAATTTCATTGAGTCTCATCAATAACCAAACTTTATTGAATATGGTTAAGATTTATTTATTGTTGTCATTAAGATTTATGCATATCTCCTATCCATTGGGTTGCTAAACAATTATGTAACCAAACTTTATTGAATATGGTTAAGATTTATTTATTGTTGTCATTAACATTTATGCATATCTTCTATCCATTGGGTTGCTAAACAATTATGAAAGGTTATTAAAAAATTATGAAAAGTCTCGAAAGGGTAAATGGTAAAGTCACAATCACAATTATGAAAGGTTGTTAAAAAATTATGAAAATTCTCGAAAGGGAAGTGGTAAAGTCACAATCGAAAGGGTAAGAGGAAAGGGTAAGTCAGACACTCTTTGTATGCGGTGAATTTTGGCATTATGAGGTGAATTCACCCACCGCCACCGCCATCTTCAATGCTCCTTGTATATTCACAATGCAATGCTCCCTGTATATTCACAATGCAGTTGACTTCCATGACCATCGTATGAACAACAAAGTGCAGTTGACTTCCAAGACCATCGTATGAACAACAAAGTGCACATAGATTCCTCTCTATATTCATCAGTGCTTCACGGGTTGTTTGGTTGTGGTTGTTTTTGCAAGGTTGATTCTGGAAGATTGAAATAACAACAAGGTTGAAATACCAGTAAGTTTATGTTTTAAGTTTATGTTTTATTCATTAAAACTACTTTGATGTAATTTAAAACTATACTTTGATGTCATTTAAAACTATAAAACTACTTTGAGTTCATTTAAATACATACCTATCGGTTGGATAGCAATATATCCATGTTCTGCCTGCTGTCTTTCTAAATCCCTATTCACCTGCAAACAAATACACACATATGATATGATAACCTAGAGATACTTTGATCTAACTCTTCCAAATCAGTAATAAAAGAATAGATCTAAACCTTCCCTATCTGTTTTCTTACCTATCTATCTAGCGCACTCCCAAAGCTATTGGGATAACACGTGAAGCCTCAACCATAAACATCGTAATTGCCTTCCTCAACCATTCACAATACACAATAAGCATTAATTCCATTTTGGTTTGATTACTGTGAAAGAAAAGTCCAAGCTGGTAGTAAATATGTCCTCTTTGTAAGAGGGTTATAATTTTTTACCGTTCTGCAGGCAGAGAGGCCAAGGTTATTTTGATAAGATGTGATTTCCCTAAACCTTGACACGCCCTTGTCCACCCAAATCGATGCCTCTGGATGCGTATAGAGCCAGTTTTCTATCAAATCCAATGACAACTGCAAGTAATTTCAAACATTTCAATTATCATCCAATTCTGATGCACTCTGGATTGTTTTCTAGCACATATATTGCAATTAATTTCCCCAAAACTTGCTAAAATTGTTAGATTATGAACTTTGGAGTTTGTAAAGTTCCTACACTATTCGGCCAGAAACCAGAAATGGAAATCTAATCAGTAACGAGAGATTGAAATATTTTGCCGGATCTGGATCTAGATGGCATCTAATCCAACCCAAACATTAACAGGGACGCCTCATTCTATATGAAATTAGCTTAACTATACCTAATGATTATGATTATATGAAATGATAGAGTATACATGATTCTCTGCCAGGGTCATTTGGATAATTCTGATATGAAATGATAGAGTATACCTGATTCTCTGTCAAGATTCCTATAGCTATGCCAATAAAGAAATCTAATATTCTCCTCTCCAGCCCCCTGTCGGGTATCACCTGGTCTCTTCACTGCTTGTATAAACACTCTCTTATTAGTTTGTTGTGTCAGTGTCTTCATAAGAAATACAAGCGGTCAATGTAGAAGCAGGGAAAACCTACCACGAATGGCATGGGAAAAAACACAGGAATTTCATTTCAGTGACCACATGTTATATTTGATTTGTAAAAGACATCAAAGGAACGGAGAAAAAACCATCCGCCCAGGGCAGTCTATTTGCATACCGCCTATCTTGGACTATGACACAGAGCAAGCCAGAGTTGAAGCGTTCGAGAGAGACCAAAGAATAGGCGTGAGGCCAGACGAAGGAGAACCAAACAAACTGTCTATTGGAAAAGCAAGACGACTTTGCTGGCCTGGAGACTAATGTGGTATGGAGGGACATAGGACACGTGCAATACATGCAGAGTGCCCTCCGTGCATGTCTGACTACCAACGACAAGTAAAAGTGATAAAATAATTTTTTTATAGCGATTAATTCAATTAAACACAATTTACAATGAGCTCTTTCCACTACCATGTGTGTACCATGCACCATGCTGGAAACTCCTTCGAGGGTAATTTAAATATCCCCAGTATTGTTTTATGTCTCATCTCCTTCTTATTGCACTATCTGAGTAGCTTTTAGAAAGTTAGAAGTCTCTAAGCATCTTTGTGTGATGGTAGGAGGACATGATGAGGGATAAGCCAGGGTATGAGCATCTCAATGAGCCTTTGCACATTCTTGTGGAGGCCGAATTGTCTGCAAGTATTATAGATGCTCGCTTGATGCAAGCACAAGATACACTAGAAGAATTGTTGAAACCTGCAGTATGCGTTGATTTTTTTTGACAAACAGGATCATCTATGCTGGTTTTGAATCTATACAGACAATCATTTTGTTATGATTTCTGCAGTGAACTTGTAATTTGTTATTTTTTTGAGTCATTTTTTTTTACTCAATGCAGAATGAGTCGCAAGATTTTTTCAAGAAGCAGCAATTAAGAGAGCTGGCCATTCTGAATGGGACATTGAGAGAAGATGGTGTAAATTCTAACCTTGTACAATATCTACTGCAAATCGATATTCAGAAAAGAACAAAAAAGATACAATGGCAAATACAAACATTACACAGAGATTTTTCACCTGGAAACCCAAACCAGGAAAACCAACATATATTATATTGATACACATTGTGTTACATTGTTTACAATACAATATACATATAGGAGCCTGCGGCATCCAAAACCCTAACCCAATGACCTGGATTAGTCCAAAACCCTAATTCCTTAACCGGAAATAGAAAACCATCGGCAAAAACCATGTGCCGAAAAACCACCTAATATCATGTGGTCCCAAAAATATGTCGTCCCGGAAATATGTCGGCCCGGCGAAAATATGTCGGCCCGAAACCGGCGAAAATATGTCGGCCCAAAAAAAAAAATTCGGGGGCGCTGCACCCCCCGAGGGGGGGCCTAGCGGCCCCCCCTCTTACCCCCCCGCGCGCCCGGCGCAGGTGCTCAGACACTACTACTCGTGCAAAGAATATAACACATACCCAACAGATGGTTCCTCTATGGCTGGTTCAGTATCTCCATTCAACAGCAGTAACCTGGGAATGAAAAGGGCTAAAACCAGGGGCTAGATGCTTGATGTATTGGCTTATGCCACGCTCATTTTTTTGGGACTTCCTAGTTGTTTGGAAGAATTCCATTATTTTGTTGTTAGTTCCCATCCAAGTAGTCTGGTAGTATAGTTTAATGTGTATATAAAGATGTATGTTGTTGGTAGGTTATGAGGGGGTTTTAGGAGCTGTGGTTTATGAGGTGTGGGTTTTACCCTTTTTCTGGTACAAATCAAATGTGTAATATTTATTACTCTTGTATTATTATATCAAGAAGGCAGAGTGCGAGAAAATTTTTGTGATAAGCACTGGAGGAGTGGGATATTTGACTGTACAAATTTAGGATCATAATTTTCTTGAGAAGCAGTTTGTGAACCTTAATATTGTAAGTCATTATGCATTCCCATAGCAGTTGTCCAGTATTCTTATATGATGGGAAAGGATTCCAATAATGTACCCACCCATTCAGCCAGTTAGTCTAATTAGTTGATATGCATTTTAAATAAAATGTAAGGATAAGTTATCCTAGTGTATAGATTGTATGTTTAGATTTAATATTTGATTACTTGGCATAATCTGGTTACTTTTGTTAGCATGTTGGTTACTTCAATGGAGTTGGGCCTGTAAATACAGCTTGGCAAGCTTGCAAATTAAGTTGGAGGGTTGCAGTTCATATCTTGTCTAGTCTTTGTGTTTACACCCCCTAGTTTATGGGGCATTGATGAAATCAACATCATTTTGCCACACATTTAAATGTGTCTCTCTTCACCAAATATTTTTGAAGTATTGCATGATTTACAAAGTGTTTTCTAGTCACCCGGATTAGTTTCCGGTTGGGCATCCTGAGTTTTAATTTTAAATTCTGCTGTATGATTTCTATATCGGATTGAATCTACTTATGGTATTGTAAGATGTCTTTTCATAGTGTATTAGAAGCAAGAACCATCGATTATGTTATGTGAATTCTATGATGATTAATCTGCCTAGTATTTATTTGCTCCATAATTGCATAAATAGTGAATCCCAATTTTACATATAGTGATAGTAGAGATTGAAAAAGGTAAAAATCGTTGAAATTGTCATCCAAAGTCATGGTATCTGTTGGAGCCGGCTTTGTTTTTCTAGCTCGCCACAAATTTCATTTTTAATGCTCGAAATCGAAAGATGGTTTTCGTATTTTTCATCTATGGTTTCAAAATCTCCGAAGGTTTATCACACAAACAACGATGATTATTGTACTCTCGAGGCGAGTCCTACCTTTCGTAAAAATGTTTCCTCTTTTTTCTACCTCGGGATCTCGTAGGTCGGATGCTATAAATCACATAGTTCACACGTCTCGAGCAACGAAACGACGAAATCGTTTTAAGTTTCACCCAGGGCAGTAACGGGAGTAAAGTTTTCCTAAACCATGATTAACGTCATCGGGTTTTCGCACCTTGACGTTCACCAAATCCAAAAGTTTATTGTCATAGCCCTGATAGTCGAGAACGCGAAGTCCTTATGTTAGTAACCCGTGTCAAGGTTAAAAGTAAAAACTAAACCATGGTAACGTTCTGTCAGCAATTCGCCACTCGGCGTTTTCTTTTTTAAAAGTTATACTGTCTAAACCCCAACTCGCGAAATCACGATAAGGGTATGAACATAATTAATTAATCACTTAATCAGAGTTTATCTTCCCTTTTAATTAAGTCGTGTTATTGCGATCTCGCAGTTTCGCATCTCGGCATGCAAACTTCCCGGGAATTTACCTTCGAAGCTCCGAGTCGCGATATGGCGAATATAAATAATTACGGAATTAATTAAGCTCCTATTCATAATTACGTTTTTATTAATCAAAATCAATCATCGCAATTTCGGGGGTTAGAGGTTCAAAAGGTTAAAGCAAAATTCTCGATACAACGAGTGGCGAAAGATTAATTAACGTTGGTAAAGCCAGATTAATTAAGCTAAATCAATACATCCCGCTTTTCGATGCTTGCACGATTTACAAGGTAACCTTATTTCTTCCATACGCCAACTGACACTTCAAACCACCAAAATTTATGGCATTAATTAGGAAATAGGGCAAATCGATGAATAAAGCTCGGGTTTTTATGGTTAAATTTATTTCTGAGCATGATTTGACAGATTTCATCTAAAAGAGTACTGAGTTTTCGAATATATATAGAACTGTTGTTCATTATGACAAATGCATTTCTATACCACGCAGAGCATAATCTCTGAGCGAGCTAACTTTTGTATGTATACGTATTTCTATCGCAGAAGAGCTAAAGCACAATCTCCAGCCATGGCTCCGCGAAAAGCATCCAAACCCAGTGTTGAGGTTTCGGGACAAGGCTTGGACAACGTTGTTGATACTTCACCTCGAAGTGTCGATTCTGTCCCGAACTGGTCCTTCATTTCTGATGTTCTACAGGCTGAATTGGTGGATTATTCTGATGATTCCAGCGACAATGAAAAAGATGATATAACCACCAAGTATAAGATCGTCATCCAATCCAGAATGCACAAAGTAGCAGCCAGGCCACGACTATTGCCATATTATGATATGGTCTGATGGGCATTAGACCATGTGGACATACCAACCAAAACCATCATGAATGAGTAGAAGGTCACCATCGGGACTTTCAGGTCTGAACATCTGCAAACCATGTATAAGTTTCCCACAACATCCGACTTTACATATGGTGCTGAATTCTTAGACAAATTCAAACAGAAGGAATGTGTGCAGTATGATAAAACCATGTCTAGCTTAATAAAAGATTGGGTTTCGCGCTCTGCGAAGTTTAGGGCAGACAATCATGGTGTATATTCAATAGCTTATTTAGAACCGCAGTACAAGTATGTAGCCATGATGACATGCAGATTATATGGGAGAGAGGACACCTCACATTTCTTTTTTCCATGGGTACCTCTAATGTTTCAAGTCACCGAAGGTTGCTCTTTCGACTGGGCGAAGATGTTGTCCGACAGCCTGACCAGTCGGGTCACAGAGTATCGGGCGCAGAAAGAAAGCAGAAAAGTTACTGCATTTTTATGTTTGCATACATTATGTGTAAATTCTAACCTTGTACAATATCTACTGCAAACTGATATTCAGAAAAGAACAGAAAAGATACAATGGCAAATACAAACATTACACAAAGATTTTTCACCTGGAAATCCAAATCGGGAAAACCAGCATATATTATATTCATACATTGTGTTACATTGTTTACAATACAATATACATATAGGAGCCTGTGGCATCCAAAACCCTAACCCAATGACCTGGATTAGTCCAAAACCCTAATTCCTTAACCGGAAATAGAAAACCATCGGCAAAAAACCATGTGCCAAAAAACCACCTAAATATCATGTGGTCCCGGAAATATGTCGTCCCAGTAATATGTCATCCCGGAAATATGTCGTCTTAGAAAAAAAATTTCAGGGGTGCTGCCCCCGAACCCCTGCACCCCCCCTCTAACCCCCCTGTGCGCTCGGTGTAGACGCTTAGACACTACTACTCCTGCAAAGAATATAACACATACCCAACATTCTCCCACTTGTTGTTTTCTTTGCACACAGGGGGTTACAGGGTTACATAGTCAACAATGCCGATGGATCCTCTACACCAAGAGAACTTCTCAGTGCTCACAGATTTTGTTAATGAATCTGCAACATTCTTCAAAGTGTCCACCTTCATCAGTGATACTTTCTTTTCTTCAATCATGTCTCTCACAAAGTGATATTGAACATCAAT
>ML843724.1:0-10023 GCA_009831015.1 Picea engelmannii | reverse complement strand
AACACATATTTGTTCCATGCAAATTTGATATGATTTGTAAATCCATACACTTCAATGAAACCCTTAAACATTTACTAGTAAACATTGTATTACATTAATATAATTGGGTTTACAACACCTTCTTTTCACAACACATATTCGTTCCATGCAAATTTGACATGATTTGTAAATCCATACACTTCAATGAAACCCTTAAACATTTACTACACTAGTTTAACATTTAATTGAGATCTTAAACTTTTCTTAAATTAATGTGTTTATAAAATTCATAATACCCATACCACAAAGGGCATGGAAAATTTTAAGATACCATATTTTTCTATAATTAACAAGTTTGGTGAATCTTTATAATTTCCCAAATTCATTAACTATAACAATTCAAGTAGACTTACAACATTCTTCATTTAATTGTTTGGATATACATATACTTGAAAGAAATAACTCGTGTACAAATCTATTGTCATTTAAAAAAATTTAAGTGAAGTTGTAATTAGTTTAAAATAAGCAATCTTGTTAATTAAATATTAACAATTATCATGATTATCATAGATATTTTTAAATTATTAATTTTAAAAAATAATGATTAAATAATAAATATTAATTTTAAAAATATTTTAATAAAAATTAGTATATGAAATAAACTAATTATATATTATATAAAATATTTTGTTTTTCAAATCAAAACCAAAAACTATTATATTATATTAAAAGGTTGTAGCTAGGTTAACAACAATATACATGAGACAGTTTCAAAGTTTCATTAGTAAAAATAAACAGTTCTACGATGTTACAATAAAAAGTTTAGCACATGTTATATAGTAAATGTTCCAAGTTTTTCTAGAAGTACCATGTCCGACAAAAACACCTAAAAGCTTAATAACACAAAGGAATATAGAAACTAACAAAATACATGGTGATTGTTTGTTTCCACTTGGTCGACATCTGAAAGAGAAGAGTTTTGCTACTTAATATCCATTGGTTCCTTTAGTTGGTGGACCGTTTCATCTTCCTTGAGATAAGCCTGAGCTGAATTAACTGATACCTTGTTATTTGATGTTGTGGATAAAGTCTCCCAGTGGAGGTTGAGAACCCACATATTGCATTTTGCTACTAAAATAACAATCCATTACTTTTGTTGAACCAATAAACTCATGATGGTTACATGTTAGGATACACAATAATGCTCATTCTTGTGCACTTTGGATGTCATAGAGAATAGTGAGCTCTTGTTTGACTATATGAAATCCTCGTGCCTTCTCAAAATTCTCTAGAATTCCAATACATCTTTGTTCTCCATGCTTGGATTCCCTGCAAATTGAACCAAGAAAGGGATGTCAGGACTAGTGATGGAGTCCTTGACCAGAGAAACAAAATAGGTATCGCTAGGGACCTTATTCACCCACTGGAGCATGTAATCTGAAGAGAGGCTAAAACCCAAATTTTCCCCACGAAATTGCCCGCAAAGGGCAATCCCAAGAAGGAGTCCACATAAAAGGATAACCATACATATACAAGGATGGAAACCAATGCTCAATTGAACCTTCCCACTGAGATAGTTCATTGAATGTTCACCACAAAACTAACTAACATTCCTTTCCTCATTCCATTGAAAATATTTCTAAATTGAAATGAAATAACTATAACTAATATGCAACTTGAATGCAGAGGAAGCACTTACTAGGTGGTCAGTTGCTCCCAAATGCAAATTGCATTTGTGTCCAACTACGAACCATAAACTCTCCATTATCCCACAGAGTCGACGATGATACATAGCATCGCATTCATTAATTGAAGTTGTGGTAAAGGTCCGCATGTAGTGATGGTTAAGGATTGTCCTTGTTGCTCCCATCCTAATGCCACAAAGTTGATGTTTTAGGATTTTGAATTATGCAAGGATTAAGTGGTGATTGATGTGCGCTTCCATACCAAACCTCAAGGGATAGAACAACGAGTATGCTCCCCATTTTTAAAATATTATCCTAGGCTAGGCTCAATGGCTTTTTTATCACAAAGGTTGGCTTCAACATTTTTCTTGCTTAACATGGTAATATGAGATTTTAAGAAATGAACTAGCCTCCTTTTTTTCTCTAGCTATGGTGATTGTTATATTGCTACCCAACGGGGAGGATTTCTATCATGCCCTCATAGCCAGAGCCCGGGGAAGAACTAACTTGGGCACGTCCAAGTCACCCAGTGGCTTGAGGAGTTGTGCGGCACCACAACTTTTCCAACTCGGTGGTGAGGCCAACTCGAGTGTACTCAATTCGAACTACACCTTAACACTTATAATCTTTATCAATTTTAGTTATGACAAACATTTAACACTTAGACAATTTCACAAGTAAACAATACACACATAGTACACAGTCAAGCTATTGTGTAAACGGGTGGCCCAAATGGCCTAACACCCAAGTATTGTTACAAGTTATAGTATCTTACAAGAACAAACCGACGGTTCACAAGAGCACATGACTCAACAAATACATATAATTGAGTTCTTCATCACATACATTTGTTGTGATACAACTCAACCTGTGATTGCAACTCTTGTTGCATACTTCGTCGCACCTTCATCGAACTCTCGTTCATTGTCCTCAATGTTCTTTGTGTTTGTCCACTCCCTTCATTGCATCATGCGCTCTTCATGCGCTCTACTCCAGTGTTGTGCCAAACTCCTACCATAGAGTCACCAAGCCCAACTTCAACCGAACACACCAAGTGTGTGCCTGGCCTGTTCGTCGACTTGTCCAACTTTTCCCTTCATGCAGAGTTACCTCATCATACTCCAAACTCTATGTGCCAAGACAATCACCCCATAGAACATACCCACCATGCGCTCTAACATGTTAGCTAGTCACTCCACAAATTTACCCCGTGCCTTCATTCTTTACCACAAACCCAACACAGACTTAGTTGAAACCCCGTCTTCTTCAAAAATTCAGTTTGTCTCCTTGTTGTGCCTTATGCCAAATGTGTTGTTGATGGCCCAACCAACATAACCACAGTCACCTCGTGCCTCTATGCCATCTTTGCTTGGTTGAATGCCTTGGAGACTCACCTCCGCATTTTTTATATGTGCATTAACTCACATAACCAAACTGTTGCATTTCTTGGTGAACCAACATGTCCGTTCCATGTTTTCACCCTTTCACAAAGTTGGGTCGACCTCAATGTGGGCGTGCTTAGGCGACTCGCCCAGCTGACTCATAGAGCACCCCATTCTTTCGTCTAGTCGACCCACCAAACCTTTGACTAATGCCCCCATCCATCCAACCAACCCATCACATCGGTGCACGCAACCTTAACTAAGTCAAGTCGACTCATCTAGGTGCACCCTCCCTTGCCTCTAGATGACTTGTTCTTGGTGATGCGCCCAAGTCTCTGTGTTATATACCCGATTCTTAAATACCCTTTTAAGGGATAAGGTATTAAATTTGCGCTTCTCTTAACAAGCTTGAATCTTCTCTATCAAAGCTCCCTCCTCTTCTACTCATCAAGAGATTTCCAAGGTTGGTAATTTCGCTCAAAATTGATCTCTAGAACGAAAACAATGATCTCTCGAAGTTCTTGGTTTTTTTTTCATAAACAACACCCCTCTTATTGTCATGTGGCATCTATGTAATGTTTTGTTGTTCATGCTAACTGATGTGGTAACACTCGGGTCCTGATGTGGCACTAGCCTAGCCTGCCATGATGGAACCCCACTCAACTCATCATCATGTTAGTAATGGACATATGTCGTCATAATGGCGTCCTAGCTGCCTTACTGTATTCACTGACTCGCGGGTGGTAGTCTTGCAGACTCAAGGTCTATATTCATACTTTTCATGAACCTGCCACCAACACTAAGCTTCCTTTTCCTTCACGGAATTGCGGACGCATAATTTGGTACCTCCCCTTCATAATTTCATTTGAAAGGTCTCAACTAGCCATTTTTCCATCTACGCAGGCTCGCAAACTCCTAAATGCATAATCCTTCCCTTCATAAGCTCATCCGAGGAGTCTCAATACTCGTGGACGTACAATTTTGTACCTCATCTTCATATTTCCATCCAAAAGGTCCCAACACTTAGCCATTTTTCCATCTACGCGGACTCACGGACTCATGAATGCATAATTCTTCCTTTCTTAAGTCTGCCTGAAAAGTCTCAATACTTAGATTATTTTTCCATCTACGTGGACTTGCGGACTCACAGGTGCATAATTCTTTCCTTCATAAGTCCATCCGAAGTGTCTCAACACTTAGCCACTTTTCCATCTACGCAGACTAGTGGACTCGCGGACGCACAATTATGTAACTCTCCTCCATAAGTCCATCCGAGAAGAATCAATACTTAGATTATTTTGCGAGTTTGTCGGGTTCGCAGACTCGCAGACCCATTCATCTCACCCTTCCAACCCTTAAACTCGACATGGACCCACTTCATGTTACCTCAACCAATTACATGCCTCCATATGGCTTCCTCATACACATAGGCTCATGACATCAACATAATGTTAGCATGATGGCATCCCTCCTCTCATCAATCGTCTAAGGGCTTCCATGTTGATCAACGATCGAGATCACATCCCAAATGTACTTCAATCAACGGTCGAGATCTTTCCAACTTTAGATCCGACATCCTCGGCTAAAACAGAGGTCTAAGACATAGTTCACCCAAAGAGCTTGCGCTATGGCCCACCAAACAATTACATGTTGCCATTCATAGGCTGACACCTATCAAATTCTAGACATGTTGATGTTCCAGGTCAGCATGGTACCTCATGTCAATGTTACCTCTCCTTCAAATATCGCTTAAAAGAGACCCCAATGATCTATAACAAAGGTTAATCCCCGATTAATGGTCTAGATTAACTCAGATACATTCTCTACATGCATGGTAACCTGCCCCAGTCGAGGGTCCAGATCTATTTGCTCCACCAATGCAACAACTATGATTCCTTCGAGCTCAAAACATGGGTTTTCTTCCGATTCAGGATTTAAACAAATCGAGGATTTTTCCTTGGGCTCGTTCATTTATCCACAACAAGCACAAGCCTGTCATCTAGCACTCGAATGAGGGATCAAGGTTCTGCTACCCCACCAATTTATCACAGTGGGAAGAACATATAGTTTACGGCCTTCTTTGGCCTCTCATACATAACACGGCCAACAATTCCCTTTTGACTGTGAAGGCGGATTATATCACCTTCTTGGGCTCAGTACCTTACATTCGACTATTAACTTATAATCCTAATTTTCATTCACGTCTTTCCTAATTTCCTAATATCCATTGTTGTGATGGGAAAGAGCATGTGGGAATCCTAAAATTAAGTTCATTCTTTTTATCTCAGAACATTACAGAACACTTGTATTCAGTTGTGCGGGGAATGCACCATTCCTGCCATCCTACCGTCACTTAAACGATCTTAAATCTGACCTTATCAAGTGGCCTAGAACCAAAACAAGTTTGGTATCAGTGTCACCCCAATCTCATATCATTATTTTAGTGTGGAGCTTTATTGAACATGTATCAAACTAGACAAGATGCATCTTTATCACATTGCAGACATTAATTAATTTTGACAATGACTGTCAAACGTTTATTGAATTAATTAATTAATTCTCCATTGGGGATTCATGTATATCCCTATTTTTCATATATATTGAGGAATGGAACATAGCAATAATTCACGCAATGTTTATGTGAGTGATGTCTAATTTAATGATAGCTATAATGGCATGGAGTAGAGAAACAATCAAGAATGAATGATCTATTAATGCAAAGATACACATGGAAATTTTTGGTTTTTTTTTTAAGTTTTTTTTTTAATTTTATAAATTTATATTTTATTTACAATAGTTACCTCCAACCATGGTTTATTTGTCAAATCAACTTTTTCGACCAATCAAAAATTGAGAATTATTTAATATCAAAATTCTAAATGCATTTTAATTTTTAAAAATAAATCATTTTAATGATTAAAATTTATAAAATATTCAATAACTTTATAAAAATTTGTTATAATCATAATAAAGTCAACTCAATTTGGCCACAAAGAAATCACCATAATTCTGGCATGGCATGAATTGTTTAACACACATACAAAATATTCCTAAGTTAAAAAACTAAAATAACCAAAAACATAGATGCAAAGATATATCACAAGGCTACTAGGTAGCATATACCTGTCGAATATAATAATGAAAGTATTGTTTAAGGAGATAGGGAGAGAAGGAGCAGGCATGAAATGACTAGATAGCATAAATATTCGTTACAATAACATTGGGGGGAGTGAAGTCAGCAATAAGACTTCAAAGTCTTTGGCCAATAAGATTTCAGATAAATGAGATTTGAAATTTAAAATAAATCATTGTTTTTTAAAACTTTAGATAAAGAGGTGTATATTTTTTGGTTAACCATGAACTAATAGAAAGTTAAGCCTAACTCAAAGCTATATACCATGCCTATCGGCAGGTATAATAAGAATAAGAATGGCATACATGTATAATTTTGTTTCAAAACATATGATTCCAATTTTCAAATCAAATCATTCCACCGATCTTTTTTTGTGATAGTTAAGAAGAAAACAAATAAATGAGTGGAACTAAACATCAAAATATGAATATGTTGAGTAATTAATAGCATAGATTAGTTATATGTAAAAAACTATATGAAGAAGACAAATGGATGAATGAGATTTTAAAACTGAAACTTGTAAAATAGTTTAGTAACAAAGATGTATATAGAATTACAAAGCAAAAGGATGATTGGAAGAAGAAGGAGAAATACGTAAAATGTAGTGAAGATATTACATGTATCATGTGATGATATGTCATTTACACAAAATGCATCATTTGTTGACATGGTATCTAATGTATATGATCGGATTTTGCTTTTGGTTTACCAGAACTTGTTGGTTTTTTTTTGGGGAAAAAATCTTTATAAATTCGATCATCTATATTATGCATAGTTAATCATGTGTGTGTATTGTTTGTTTGTTTTTTTAATCTTTTTACATATTCATTCACTAATGAAGTTAATAATGACTCAAAAGTTTTAAGAACCATATCTTGGAAATGCAAGATTTTTGAAGCAGAAACTTTGAACAATCATAATTGTAAAATACTTTGATACAAAATAAACGAAGTGTTCTCGTTGCGCTAAAAAAAGAAGCAATGAATAGCAAAAGTAGACATTTTCAATATAGATCGCTTATCAGATTGATTTGAAAAGATGTCTAGACATTTATGTAATAGCTATGTTTTTCAATACAAATCACTCATCTAAATTATTTAAAAAGATGTCAATGTATAAGCTTTCATCTATCATGTAAGTTTAACTATTGTAATACATGTCAAAAAAACACTCCATGTCAATTTTCACCAATTTTTTTTCTAGCACTTTTTTTTTTGGCGGATGTAGTTTCTTTCTAAGTGGCACACAATATCTGCAAAAATCAAGAGTACACTAAAGTTGATTAGAATTTAGTTTTGCGAGGAGAAACTGAAAATAAATTGCAAAATACGTGTTTGATTTTGACAATTATATAATATAAATGAACTTACATGTACATATGCAAACACATTAAAATTTGTCGACATTAGAAATTATGTTATCCATTGTAATTGCAAAAAAACCATTTATGGAGAACCCTCGTAATAGAAAAATAGTTTCTGAAATGTTTTGTTTGTATTGTTCAAATGATATTTAAACAAGTTTTGGGAAGAATTGTTGCAAGAGTTCCCTTGGCAGAGTGTAGTTGATCTTGTCATCTATTGTGTGGACCATACAGTGTAGATTGTGTTCATATGAATATGATGTTTTGTGGGCACATTTTGTGCTATACAACATGTCATCTATTGGAAACTCGATTGTCGTGACAAGTTGTTTACAGTCATTGCAAAATGGCTTGAACGGAGGCAAAAAAACATCATTTGGCTTCAGTACTTTGGTGACATGTAAGAGTTTTTTTTTCTTTTTTTCATCATAGGATTGTTGATAGTCTATGAATATAATCTAAAGAAACAAAATAAATTAGTTGTAAAAGTAAATTTATTTCAGTAGTGAGCATGTGACTAAAAATGTGCCTAAATATTTGTTTTTGCAAGAGTTTGTAAATAAGACTTTAAAGATTCATCATTGAGTGGCTCAAGGAAACTAGAGAGATTTATTCATATATTGTGGGATCCCTTTGGTATACTCTTAACCATGTTTTTGAAGAGGAGAATGATTGTATACCTCTTGCTATAACTTATTGCATTTCAAAGTATGTTTGTTTGTAATGGTCATTCAAGTGCACCTACTAAACGTCGGAGAAAGGTAAATGTTTCTGATCAAACAAACATAGAAGAATGCAATATGCAAAAATGAAAATGCAACATGTAATGTAGCAAATGGAATAAAAAATGTGTTTCAATTTGCAATGCTTACTATGGCAATGTTGTGTGTTATTTCACCATCTTTCACACATATTTCACATTGGTTATTGGTTTAAGGACATGCTGAAACAATTGCTACAAAACTACCTACAAAGTAATCATCATATACTTCTAAAAGTGCATTAATTGTAGTATCTTGAGTGAGCCTACACACAAACTAATGGTATGTTTTCAACTATAGATATTGGAGTCAATGCAATGCAATGACTAGCATATCCTCTTTCATATTCACTTTTTTTTATGATCTTGAATCCTATTATACGAACAATATTACAAGGGGGAAAATAGGGCAGAAACATTGATATGATCTTGTCACTAATGTTAACGTTTGTTGTAATTTGACTATGCATGTCAACAAGATCAACATGCACAATTTGTGCTTTTGGCAGTGAGTTGGAGGTTCTAACGGAAGCAAGGTCATATAACACTAGGACATCTCCTTCAAAGACATTGGTTGACTTCCCCATGCATATGTAAAAAATGGAAGATGATATTGGGTTATCTTTGGCTTGCCTGTGGACACAATCCATTTTAGCAATTTTTTTTTTTTATATCAAAATGTAATTTATAAAAATATCCATAAATCAAGTAAGTGTTTTTTGTATAGAAATTTAATTTATAAAATAATTCAATGTTATTTTTAAATATTTAATTTATAAAACAATTCATTGTTATTTTTAAAAATTTAATTTATAAAATAATCTAATGTTATTGTTTAATTTTGTGATAATGAAATAATATGTAGATGCAATAGACATTTTATTTTTTGTAAAGAGATATGCATTCTACCATTTCACTAATTGATCATCATCATTGTCCATTGTCTTGCTATCTTCTTTGAAATAAGTCATTTTTGTGGTTGTAATGAGTGCGCATATAACCAACAAAGTTGTCAGCTATCCAAAATACATGGCATTTTATAGTACATAACTAGTTATTTCATATTAATAAAACATACTTTCTTGCAACTTTTTTTTATTTTTCCAATTTCCGAAGTCTGAGTAAAGTCTTACTCTTCATCCTTACCGAGTCATTATCTGAGTTGAGTTTAGTAACTGTGCATCTACTTCATGCACACGTCCCTTGTTAAAGCTTCTACTAGGCCCAAGGAAGAAGCACTTCTATCCCATCTGAATACAATTAATCAATAATAGCTCGAGCCAAGTTGAAATATCATTGATAGCTCCTTAATTCGAGGCGATAAAGAAAAAGCACATGCCAACTCTTACCAAGCCTTAGGCTAATAAGGCTCTAATACTATCAACATGCAACCCTCTTCAAATAAAAACTTTCTACTCCTTTCATTCCATAACCCTCTTGTGTGGTCTTCACTGCTCTCATAAATGGTCTAGATAAAAACATAAAGAGCATCAAAAACAAGCAAATATTGATAACCATTTCTCCTTGGTTGAGATAGAATATATAAAGTAGTAAGTCAAGAATTTTGATATCTTCATTCTCAGACATTATAAATTGTCCAATATAAGAATTACAATACACTTAGCCTTCTCACATTTGTGAATTATTCTTGGCATATAGGTTGATATGACAATAGCTTAGCCCATTTCCTTCTTACACTTGTGGTTATCACATGGGCATGT
>ML843723.1:16100-38333 GCA_009831015.1 Picea engelmannii | reverse complement strand
GCTCAATTAAGGACTAATTCTCATCAACTCCGTTGTGAAACAGGGCGCTGGAAAAGACCAAAAGAAAGGTGGGAAGAAAGAGTATGTATTTTGTGCTCGTCCGGAAAAGTGGAAATAGAAAAACATTTCATTTTAGAATGTGATGCCCTCAAAGACAACAGGAAAAATTATGCAGGTATTCTGACAGCTAGTTCTTGGGATAATCTATTCAGCAAAGAGTTTGTTGAGAAGCTGGGAGCAATTATTGTAAAACTTCACAGGAAAAGGGCCGAATACAAAAGCCAGATGGAAAAACAATCTGTCCCATAGGCTATTTTTAGCCTCGTGGACGTTAAAAAAAATTCTTTCTTTCTTTCTATGTTCCAGCACTGTTTCAGCATATGTTCCAGCACTGTTTCAACACTGTTTCAGCATATAAAAACTTAACAGAAAATAAACTTCAGAACTGAAACATGAGGATTCTGAACATCGTTTTTAACGCAGAAATAAAATATCAGCAGTATGCAAAACTCAGAAAATATAGACACAAAGATTTTCGGTCTAACTTCGACCCTGGAAAAACCCACAAGGGGAAAACCAGTGAGAGAGGGCTTTTTATTATTTATGAGCTTCTGAGAAATTTCTTTTACAGCATATTCATCTTCAGAAATTTACACAAACTTATCTGGACATTCCCGTAGCTTTGCTCCTCGATTTTTGAACCAGAAATCCATACAACTGTACGACTGTCCCAGTAATTAATGCTGTACGGTCTGTCTCGAAATTCGTGCCAAAACTCTGCTAAGATTGTACGGAAAACCCAGCATGAACAACTCCTTGTAAACCGTGTTGTACGGCCCTCAAAATTCGTGCTAAACTGTATGGACTGTACGGAAATTCACTCAGAAATTTATTACAGCAGTTACCTTGATTTCTGTGCCAATAAATGCTGTACGACAACCTTGGAATGCGTGCCAATACTCTTAGAAATTGCAGCTGCTGTCCTCCTCGATTTCTGTGCACATTAATCGTTGTACGACCTCCACAAATCCATACAGTACGACCTGTTCTTCCTTGCTGTCTGCTGCCTCGAAATCCGTGCTGCTCTTTGCCTTGGGATGCGTTCTCTCCTTCAGCAAATGCTGTCTCTTTTCTTCAGCTCTACCTCTCTCTTGCTCTCTCTTGTTCTCTCTTGTTCTCTCAACAAGAATGCTTCAACTACCCAAGAATGTGTGCGCCCTCTTGCCCAAGTTGACCTCATGAGGGAAGGTGAGGGGTTTTCTAATCTAACGGTTGACCCTCACTTTAGTCATAAAGTTATCTTTTAATTTGCATCTCACAAATTAATTTGACTAAGACCCAATTAGGCACTTTCTCCCCCTTAGGCGCCTAGGGAAGAGAAACACTTGCCTTGGTACTTTATTTTAATTAAAAATTTAACAGACTATACCTACTTTCCTGTTGAACCATTAGCTCATGTGCAGATATATACATATATATTACTTAAATCTAATATGTGTATTTTTATATATGTTATAAAATTCATGACTGGTACTTTGATTTTATATATTTAACCCTTTTTATGTTGTACATATACAAATTTACATGTCATATACCGTCCATATCACATCCAAGCTTTCCTATAACTTTTCTTTTATCTGTTTTGGATTCTGTATCCATGTAATTTGTCTTGGCTCACTCATTCTGGTCTGGTGGTTTCATTTTACATCAATTTGTTATTGGATTGCAATATAAAAACACATCTGTTTGGAAGATCTTTTTTAACTGATGAGATGTCTCTGTGCAATATGAAAGCAGAAGACACGGCTTCTATGGAAGGCATGAATTTGATGAAGGAGATGATTGCACTGGGACTTCCCAGCTCCTTCTCTACAGGGTCTAAGGTAGTCCTGTACTCACATATTTTTTTATTTTCTAGGGAATAAGTTGGTATCTGCCTGACATTGTGTCGAAAGGTTGGAAAAATCATTTTTAAGATGGCTAATGGAAAAGTGTTTTGATATCTTCTGCACAGTTCTTATCCCTTCGAAGTGTTTTATATTGCAAGGGTATTTGGTCTGTTGTGTATAAGTTTTGTGATGATTATCAGCTTTCGATAGAGTTCAATGCATCCATTTTGTACTTTATGTTATTTCATTGTTTAGCCTATACTAAATGGATTACCGGAGTGTTTTCATGACAGGGAAAGCATTTGAGAAGTACAACACGGAACAGAAAGTCTTCAAAACAAAGAGAATTCAAACTAACTCAAATTAGAGATAGGGATTCACTGTCCCTGCAGGCAGAGGTTTGCAATGAGGGTGCTATTGATGAATTAGTTACGTATCCAGATTCTGCTTCTATTCTGGCAGAATTATCTACAAAGGATGCAGACACTTCAAATGAAATAGTAAGTAATGGAATAAATGAAAATTATGCTTTAACTTATCCAACTGACAGTACTTTGTTAACTGAAAGCATTATTTCAAGCAATGATGCGATGGCATCAATTCAAACCGGCAATTTGGATGATGTCAAAAATACTTTACTGGATGGTGACAAAACTGAAATGGAAATTTCAGTGGAGGAGATGCTTGAAATGGAGGTGGGAATAGCAGACCGAGGAGAAAAGCTTGACAACAGACTAAATGAGCAGCATGAATTACAGATGACATGTTGCATACAGAGTAGATCTGATGTGTACAACATTGGTGCGAATTCCGAGGTTTGTAATGAGGATGTTATTGATGAATTAGTTACTTATCCAGATTCTGCTTCTATTCCAGCAGAATTATCTACAAAGGATGCAGACACTCCAAATGAAATAGCAAGTAATGGAATAAATGAAAATTGTGCTTTAACTTGTCAAACTGATAGCACTTTGTTAACTGAAAGTATAACTTCAGGCAATGATGCGATGGCAGCAATTCAAACCAGCAATTTCGATGATGTTGAAAATTCTTTACAGGTTGGTGAAAAAACTGAAATGGAGATTTCGGTGGAGGAGATGGTTGAAGTAGAGGTGGGAATAGCAGACCAAGCAGAAAAGCTTGACAACGGACTAAATGAGCAGTATGAATTAGAGATGACATGTTGTCTACAGAGTAGAGATGAAGTGTACAGCATTAGTGCCAATTCAGAGATTGATGGCAGTGCGGAGATTGATAGATCTGAACTTTCTTGTCCTTTGCTAGAAATTTCTCAGCCTGAAAATTCTTGCCTTTCTAATACTAATCCTGTTGCTGAACCGCACAACTTTGGAATGGGTAATTGGAAACCTATTTGGGACACTTACTACCAGAGATATTATTACTGTAATTATGATACATGGGAGACATCTTGGGACCCTCCAGGGGTGGAGCTTCAGAAAGATCCTCCGAGGATTGATGAAACTGATAAATATGTTACGGGAGAGCAGGTGATATGTAGAGCAAGTAGCAAAAGTTATCATGGATGTTCGGGATCAAGTTTGACAGTTAAAGAAGATGTTACACTGGTATATCAGAAATGCAGCGAAATGTTTCAAGAAACTGAAGATAATGCATTAAGTAAGCTTGAACTTGAAGCATGTGAGGTGCCGAATATGCTGACCGACAGTATGGAATCTGAACAATTTACTGGGAATGGTACTTTTAATGGAGATATCCTTTCGACAGGTTGTGTTCTTGAACACAGAGCTGATAACAAGAAACAGAAGGATTTAAGAGATAACAGCAACCCTCTGAAAGATGTGGAGATCCTTCACTCAAAGGATATTTTACAAGGCTTAGAACAGTTGAGCAATATGTGCTCATCCAAGGGCTCAGATTTTATGGATCCATTGGAGGAATCCCTGGATACAATAGAGAGGTAAAGTGGCTTTGAGATGAGTTCACAATGCATGAATTGAATTAGATTTTCTTTTGAAAGTCACATTTTCTGTCATTCCTTACACAAGATTTTGAAATGCAGTTTACAAGCTCATTCACAAGCATGTGGTACTCATATTTGGTTTGATGAGGATGGTAACGTTAAAGATGGACAGACTTTACTACCAGTAACTACGAACGTGCATGATCAGGAGAGTGAGACATACAATGGACATGGATGTGGTACTCATATTTGGTTTGATGACAATGGTAACATTAAGGGTGAACAGACTTCACAACCAATTACTGCATACATGCATGCTCAGGAGAGCGAGACTTACATTGGACGTAGATGTGGTAGTCATATTTTGTTTGACGATGATGGTAACATTAAGGATAAATGTACTTTACTATCAATAACTATGCACATGCATGCTCATGAGGGTGAGGGCTGTGAGGCTTACATTGACCAAAGAGCAGAAGAAACCTCCGAGGATGCTTCCAGGTCTCAGATTTGTAGTGTGGGGGATGGTATGGCCCCAAGATTGCAGAAAAAGAAGAAGAGAGCCAGGCTGCGAAGGTTGTCATCTACAGATAAGGATGGTTTGTATATTTTTACACTACTATCTTTTCAGTCTTTTACTTCCTTTACCTGTCATGTTTATTACCATTAAAACCATAGTCCTATCATTAACATTCAGAAGAAAGGAAATTCTTTCATTGGTCGTATCTTTGTACTGAAACATCAACTTTATCAAAGTCATTTTCTGATCAGCTTCTATATTTGATTTCATGGCTTCAACAGCTTATAACATAAATTCTTTAACTGAGAATAGTGTAACTTCAGCATTTGAAGTTACTTTAGCTCTGTGTTTGATGCATTCTTCCAAATACAGACAAAGGGTCGAGATCAATGTTAAATGACTGGAAAAACTGTGTTTTCTTGAATTACAGAAGAACCTCTGAAGAAACTTATTTTGCCTGGAATGGTGGGAGAAATGAGTACTGATATTACCAAGTATTGGTGTCAGCGATATCAACTTTTTTCAAGGTTTGATGAAGGCATTAAGCTAGATGAAGAGGGGTGGTTTTCTGTCACTCCTGAGGTTATTGCAAAGCATCATGCAGCACGCTGTGGGATTGGTACTATCATTGATTGCTTTACAGGAGTTGGTGGAAATGCAATTCAGTTTTCTGAAAAGTAAGTTGTGCTTGTGTTCCATTTAGCTAAGAGGCATTTTTAACTCACATGGTCATTATTTGGTCTGTCTAACATTGTGATAAAAACTGTGTATGGCCATGTATTGTGTGCATAACATTTGATGGATAAAGTGTGGATAAAAGCTATGATCTTTTTGTTATTGCATTCTTTTCTATTTTGTTAGAGAGTCATAGCTCAGGATTTTTCAATGAGGATTCACTGAGTTTGCCAGTATTTTTTTTACTTTAATTATTTTTTTACTAGTGGCTGCATTTGCTATTTGTGGCATAGCTTTCCTGAAAATAAACAATCTCCATTAGATGGCAGACAGATAATGTCTGTTGAGGCAATGCTGAGTTAATTTTAGTTTTGTTAAAGTAATAGGTTATTTAATTGAAAGAAGTAAATGTGATAGGCGGGCATTTAAGCTTGTTATGCAACTACCATAATTCATTTATATTTCCGCCCTAAAAACAGGGCTATATATCAAAACGATAGGTATAGTATAGACACAATCAAAATGATAGGTATAGTATAGACAATCAAAACAATAAAAGCAGGCAACTACTGGCCTATAGGCAGATCCAAGAATCTTAAAGACTTTAACCCGGTGACTTATTCAAGAACTTACCTGGTCTAGAATCACAGTAAACAGTCTATGAAACCCTGAAAGAGAGGCATTACATCTGCTAGCTAATTTGTGAATTATATGTTGAATTTTTAAATGGTTAGCTCAAGCATGTAGTTTCTTTTCAATTTAGCATGAACTTGAACCATAAACAATGCAACAATATAACAGTTTCAGTAACCAAGATCACAAGAAGAATAACCATGCACAAGACACAAGAAGTTATCCTGGGAAAACCCTCCTCAATCAAGGGAAAAACCCAGCAATCCTTTGCTATAGAGACAAGAGAAGATCACCCTTTCACCACAAACCCTAGTGCACACAAGAGGGTGCTCTATGACCAAGAAAGCTAGTGCCTAAGAGAAGTGCGCACTTCAGTTGTACAAGTATGCTTGAGAGAATGATACAATGAAGGATGAGAGTGATCCACAATGGGGATCTACTCTCTTATAAATACAAGACCTAACCCATCTAATAGATGTGTCTATTGGGACAATAGGGTCGACTTGTACAACTCAATAATATAATTAATCTTTAACTCAATATTAATTATCTTTACATGGTGGGGCCGACTTGTACCCTTTACAATACAAATTAGGGTTTTACCAATGTCTTACTCTTTAGACAATATAGAAAGGGATCTCACACATCCTCTAGTGCTCTGCCACTAGGGACACATCCACCTGTGGTCAACCACAGGGACGTCACTCTCAACAGATCATCTCAACTAAATCCATAGGAGTACGAATTGGAGAGCCATCTCAAGTCAACTCAACTAAGTCCTTAGGAGTCCGACAAGAGACCATCTCAAGTCATCTCAACTCAGTTCAAAGGAGCATGACAGGAGCCCAACACAAGTCATCTCAACTCAGTCCAGAGGAGTACGACTAGCCTATCACATAGGCGTTCTCACACAGATCATCTCAACTCAGTCCATAGGAGAACGATCTAGAGAATGTCTCATGAAGCTGCAATCTTCAACATTATAAAGGGTACTTTCTTATATGGTAGTTAGAAAACAGGGAAAAAGTAGAACAAAAGGATGAAATATCAGAAAATCGTGTGCAAAAGTTGAAAAAGAAAAAATCTTCTTTAGTTAGAAATACCATAGATGATATCTTTAGACAATATATTTAGGTTATATGGGTATATGCTTTGGGGTAAAACCCTAAGATGGCCTTTTATGTAGAGCACTTCATGGAGTTGAGAGATGGCCTCATTCTTTGCCCCCCTTACAAACTTAGGCACTGGATACATGCCTTCAGGATCCCTCTTGGGCAGTTCCAGGTGAGTTCTCATAAGTTTTGGGTTAAGACAGATAATCATATCACATGGAACGACATGATCTATTAGATCTACCATCTTCAAGAGATCGAGATGGAGGAGCACTTTATCTTCCAGTGTCCCCTATATTACGAGATTAGAGGCTGGTTTCACTGTCTTTTGAGGGAGTCTCACAACTCTCTCTCTATCTTATTTTGGTTCCTAGATCAAATATGCCTGGCCCTATACATGCAGGAGGCCCTTGCCCTTAGATCTCACTCTATCCATCCACTCCGCCCTAGATTGGACACCTCCAGGCCGATTACTTCTTTCTTTCTAGTGTTTAACATTAGAGAGAGGCACCAAGAGGCAACAAAAATTACCTCTTCATCAAACATTAGATCTGTGAGGGCCAAGGAGACCATTCGGGGCTCAACCAAAGAGGCCATTATGATGGTGTCATCTTAGATTTCGAGACAACTCTCACAACACAAGGAGACAAGGGTCTTACTCTAGATCTCAATGTTAGGCCTTAGTTTCACTTCAATTGTACCTCGTTTTCTTTGCCAAATATGTTCCAACATATGAGCAGATCCCATGCCTATCTTGAGATGATGTCAGAGCCCAGAGTACCGTGATTAAATGTGCCATCACGATGATTTGTATCATTGTATCATGATTAGCCAAAAGCATGACCATTGTATCTTATGTGTTGTACTAGACCATGCTTAGTGATCTATGTAAAGTATTTTTTTTCATGTAGGTGGTTACACTAGAGTCTAGACCCATTGTCGTTTGTCATGGACCGTCCTCATAGTTCCCATTTCAAGATAGTCCCTGCCCTTATGGCTCGTACTAACCATCCCATTCAGGTCATTTATGGCTAAGGTGGTTTCAAAACGGTCTTGGAGTGGATCTACTAGGACACATGACTTAGGAACCCTTAGGTTGTTTTATCTTTACCCTTATGTAAAAATGTTGCTCATGTATTGTAAAGGTTATCATACCTAGAGAGCACACTTATTCTGTTGAATTATTGTAACTTCGAAGAATATTCTACTTATATTTGAGCCATTATTGTATAGATCAAATCCCCTTTTGTGGATTGATCAAGTTGGGTTTTGTATAAGATCAAATCCCCTTTTGTGGATTGGTCAACATGTATTTGTATGGTGGTATTTGTGAAGTCGTCCCTTAGTAATTGTAAAGTGGTTTTAGCCACTTCTAGGAGAAGCCGGCTCCACCAAGTGAAGAGTCACAAGCTTAGTGACTACTCAGCTCTGCAGTGCTCAAGTCTTGGAGGAGAAACTCCTGCAACTAGGGGAGACGTCAAGGAGGGTTTCTGGTCTATCTCTTGGTATTTCTTGGTCAAGTGGTGTGCTACTCTTCCTAGTGAAGGAGTAGAGGAGGATCTTCTGTTCGGTCTTTGGTCTATCTATATTGAGGAATTTTTGCTGGGTTTTCTCCCCCATGAGGGTTTCCCAGGATAATCTGTGTGTTTCTATTGTTTCTGTGATTGCCTCTCTTTCAGTGATCTTATTTATGCAGCTAATGTGCTAAATGATTGTAATAATAAAGAAGAACCGTAACTGCTAGCTGTATAACTAAAAGCTTCAACATGGTATCAGAGCAGGCCTGAAAGAGACTAACTCATAGTTTATAAGAAGTGACTAGCCTCAACCCACCCTCTCCAAAATCCAGTTTCAGTATTGCAGCTGCTGCGGAATTAGGGTTTCTGCATAAACCGTAAGTGTGACGTTTTCCTGGTTTGAGGAGGACGTTGGAGAAATTAACCACACTTAGGAACTCGCCCTAGGAGGGCACATCTACTCCCTGGATCATAATTCCAAAAATTGAAGTTTGAGGAATTAGGGTTTCCTCATAAAACCCTAAGTTGAAGTTGCAGTTGCAGTTGCAGTATCAGTTGCAGTTGCAGTATCAAGTTGCAATTGCAGTGCCAGTTCTTTCATGCCAGTTGCAACACCTGTTGCAGTGCTAGCACCAATCGCAGTACCCGTTGTAGAGTTCTTTTTTGTGAAGTGTTGGGAGTCGGGACTAATTTTTATTGTCTTAGTGCGCCTTAGCAAATCCCCATCTACCTTTAAATTACAAGTTGTAGCACCTTTGAAGTTTTAAAGGCTTGTTATTGCTTGTCGCTACTGCTGGATGGTGCCACTACCTGTCGATGCTGTCAGAGGTATGTAATGACATATGTTTAAACCGTATCATTGTTTTAAAGGGTACTTGCAGGAGAAAGGATCTTTTGTCTAAGCAACAATCATAGATCCAGAAGGATCTCAGATCCAACACATTCAGAGGAACAATGCACCCTAGGTTTGATTACTTTGATATGCCTCTACTTGTTATGGCATTATTGTAATCTTATGAACATCTAGATTTCATTTTGATCTGTTGAAGTTATCATACTAACCATTGGTCAAAGTATTAGATTGATTAAAGTTGAGATTATAGAGTTTATTCCCTAACTCAGATTTTTGTCAAGATAGCATATTGTCTTAGTACAGAGGACAGGTTGAAGAAAGTACTTGTCATCTTGACTGAAGGAGACCGGGAAGAAAAGCAACACACTCATCCTTGAGGACAATACTCTAAGTTCCAAGTTTGATTGATTAAATTGATAAGACTCAAATTTACACATATCGAGTTTGGTAACTGCTAAACACTATAGTTGCGATAACAATCTTTGAATTTTTTTATTATTGAATACTTGGTAGCATGTGAGCACTATTGAGATAAATGCTTACTGTAATCATTCACTAGATATAACTAACATCTCCTCTAGGAAAAATTTCTTGTTTTGTTTCCAGGTTACCATGGAGGAATGATTGATCACAACACTAGAAGAGTGTTTCTCTCATTCCTTATTATTGTATTGCTTACTTTTTACCCTTGTTTCAGGCAGGTCACAAGTGATAGCTCTAAAGGAGCTACTGTGACGATTGTTCTTGCTATTGTTTTATTATTATTATAAAGAATATTATCCTTGTCTGGTGTTTCTCCCTTGCTGTTCTTGTTTCGAGCAGGTCACAGGTGATAACCCTGAGGAAGCTATAGTGATGGTTGCAGGAGGCAACATATTAGATGAGACATGGAGCAAACTATCCAATTTGTATACATGAACATGTACCAATGAAGATGAAGAAGAAGTTACTTTTGAGATACATAGTATCTCATATGGAGATTGATTGTAAGGAGCAGAAGGCTCCAAAGATGACCTAACATTAGAACATAACTCACAGTAGACTTGGTCAATGGATAATGAAGCCACCTTGATAGGAAGCAGAATATGTTTGAAGTTTGACTCAGGTTTTCATATCAAGACTTGGTATTCAAGACCAAGTATATCTTGCAAAGACTCTGAAGTTTTTGTAGACTCAGAAGAAATCAAGGCTCAGAAGGAGCAGAAAAAGTCAGTAGAGCCAGAAGGGCCTACCCAGAACCATTGCATTAACCAGGAAGAGACCAATATGGTCCCGGGACACTTTGCAGGATGAAAAGATGTATAGCATTGATGAACCATATCATGAGAAGCAGATGGCTCCATCAATGATGAGGTAGGCGGCCCCACCAAGTACCAACTCAGAAGGAGCTAGAGTTCAGTGGGAGTCAACCCTCACGATCCAGTAAGGAGGAAAAGCCTACCCAGGACCATTCATAAAGATGCATAAGCCTGATTTGTGTCCAGAGAATTCTCCCAACAAGAGGGAGAAGACTATGACGAGACACTTGCTCCAATAATCAGAAAAGTATATATATAGAACTAACATGATTCATTAAAAGAAGCCGACATAGTATGAGATTTAGAGGGAGCAGGTATGAAAATCTCTGTATTTGAGATTGAGTTATCTCCAATGCCAGTTGGTGCAGTACATGAGTTGCGCCATGGAAACATGACTACAACAGAAGATTGAGTTACCTCTAGAGAAAGAGGCTAAGCTACCCTCGGTGTCAGTTATTGAGCCACTCTCAACTTTAGATGAAGCTGTCGCCGTGATAAAGTAAAGGAGTTACTCTCAGAGTTCAACAACCACAACGGGAATGGAGATACCATCTCAGCTTCAGAACAACTGTAGGTGCAGAGTCCTAGTCCCAGAGGAACAATCGCATAAAGAGTAGAGGACATACTCTCAGACAGTGAGACAGATAATGCTTTGCAGAAAGCACATAGAGCTAGCACATGATTGTGCAGATTAAGTTGTAGTTGAGCAAGTTGAAACAAGCTCCAAGAGCTTGGTATGGTAGGAGTAAAGCTGATCCCAACCTTTACTTCAATATTAAAAACGATGGACCAGTTATATTGTTGCTATATGTGTGGATGACTTATTCTTGATAGATGAAGAAAAGCTCATCACAGATTGTAAGAAGAAGCTCGCTGCAGAATTTGAGATGAAAGATCTAGGCCCGATGCATTATTTCTTAGGGCTTGAAATTTGGCAGATCCCAGAGAAGATCTTCCTTAACCAAGGGAAGTATGCAATTGAAATACTGAAGAAGTTTGACATGTTGGAATGTAAAGCCATGGCCACACCCATGGAGACGAATTTAAAGCTCCTTGTTGATACTTCGTCAGAGTTGGTTGATGCTACTCTATACAGACATATTATTTGATCGCTGATGTATCTGACAAATACCAGGCCAAATATATGCTTTGCTGTGAACACCTTGAGTCAGTATTTGCTGGAGCCCAAATGTGTTCACCTTGTAGCTACAAAGCATGTGATGAGATACCTTAAGGGTACGTTGGATTATGGTCTCTGTTATATTGGAGATCATGACTTCAGACTGTATGGTTATACTGATTCAGATTGGGCTGGAAGTGCTTCAGACAAAAAGAGCACTTCTGGATGTTGTTTGAGTTTGGGGTCATCCATGACTTCATGGAAAAGAATGAAGCAATCTAGTATTTCTCTCATCATGGCAGAAACAGAGTACATTGTAGCATGGTCTGCCAGTTGTGAAGCCACATGGCAGAAACAAATTTCTGCTAAGACTGTACGAAATATGTAGTAGAAACAACTCCTTGAAAACCGTGCCCAATCTTCTCGAAAACTGTGCTGTATGGCCCTCTAGAAATCTGTGCCAAAATTGTATGGACTGTACGGAATTTCACCCAGAAATTTATGACAGCAGGTGCCTCGATTTCTGTGCCCATAAATCACTGTATGGCAGCCTTGGGATGCGTGCCAAACTTCTCAGAAATACTTCTGCTACCTCCCTCGATTTCTATGCATAAAGAATGGCTATACGGCCTCTAGAAATCTGTACTGTACGATTTGCATTAAATGCTGTACCATGTCTTGAAATTCGTGCTAGCTTGCTGCCTTGGGATGCGTGCCCAGCTCTGCAAATGCTGCCTCTTCTTCAACTCGACCTCTCTCTTTTGCTCTCTCTTGCTCTCTCAACAAGAATGCATGAACAACCCATGAATGGGTGCGCCCTCTTGCCCTAATTGACCTCATGAGGGAAGGTGAGGGGTTTTCTAATCCAATGGTTGAGATTAGATTAGATGAGTGGCTAAGATTAGGTGTCTCTTCACTCACCCCCACTTTAGTCATAAAGTCACCTTTTAATTTGCATCTCACAAATTAAATGACTAGGGCCCACATTAGGCACTTTCTCACCCCTTAGGCGCCTAGGGAAGAGAAACACTTACCTTGGTACTTTATTTAATTAAAAATTTTAACAAGGGCATCCAAGTGTAAGGAAAGGGAAGCCACCTATCCCACAACTCAATTGAATGACAAGTGTGAGCATTGGGAAGAGGGGGAGGGCGCCACCTCTCAAGAGGTAGGCAACCCTCTCAAGAAATGCGCCACCTCTCCTCAAGAGGTGCGCACCTCTCTTTAGAGTTCTCTAATATTCCTTCCAAACTTTACCCACTCAAACCCAATCACATCTAAAATGTCTCCTATGACTGGCACATAACCTTCCAAAGCTTTATTTCAACCCAACATGTCAAAACATGTTTCCCAAAAAATAGTGCTAGCTGATTTTTTTATGATTTTATTTGACTTTTTTGGGTTTTTTTGAGTAAAATTGTTTTTTAAGTGATTAAAATCACTAATTTTACTCAACTAAGTGGGTACTTAGGTAATATGGGTGCTCTAGGTCAAAAAGTGAGCACCCCCAAGGCATATGGAGTCCCCTAGTACCAATTTTTTAATACAACTTTATTTTTTAATTAAAAATTCCCGTTTTGCGGAAAATTTTTAATTAACTGAAAAAATTAAAAAATCCTAAGGGGGACTTAGCACATTTCCATAAGACTTTAGGAGTATGTTTAGCATGGTAATATACATTAGACACTAGGCTTAGATCCATGCTAAGGCCTAACCATGAGTATATACTCCAGCTCTGAAGGAATTGAATGAAAAAACTCATAAATTATAAATTGCCTGAAAACGACAAAATATAATTAATAAGTAAAAAAAACACTCCAAAGTAACAACTCATGCCTAAGTCGAAGGTGGCTAAGACCTTTTACAAGTTCATCATGCAACATCTCTTATTACAATTTTTTATGGAAAATGTGAAAAAGGTTGGTCTTAATGACTAACTGAACTTCTGAACTCTGAATATGGAACATGAAAAATGTTCAATCTTTGGCGGTTCGCTGGAAGTCCATCCTAGTGCAACTTGGTGGATAACAGTCTTGAAAGATAGAAGACCAAGAGACATTCTTCCAAAACTATTGTAATTGAAAAGAAAGAGTGGGATAACCCACTAGGCCTGCCATCCCCCCACCCGCTGGGGGGAACTGTCTCCTTTTTTGTGTTTGGTTTCTTTTACTTTCTCTTTTTCATTTTCGCAAAGCTAAAATAAACCCAAGCACCACAAAACATTAGTTTAATTTCAATTTCTAGATTAAATTAGTTTAGATTTCAATTTTCCATTTTGTTTCAGTTATTTCAATTTTGCGAAGTAATAAACCTTCCCCCTCAGTGCCTCAATATGCTTCGGACCCTTGTGAGCTTTGCTTGATCTTGGGTGCCATCAGAAATGGAGTTGAGTAGTGTGGATTAGTTTAACTAGGACAATCTTTTTTCAGTTATTGCTAAAAGGGAACAATACTCGTGGGATTCCATGTTAGTTCAGGGGGAAACTTTGAGATCTTAGGTTCTCTCCCCGTTGGAAGTCCTGTAGTCTTGTGGGTACCCTTTGAAGGATAACTGTTAAGGGGCCAAATCTTAGATTAGATTTTACTTTTGTTTCACACTTACAATTTTGCATACACAAAGTGGACTTGCAACATCAAGCCATTTCACTGAATTAACCCACTAATTCAACCAATCACCCTCAATAATAAAATTTGTCAAGAGCATTTGCAACACATACATCTCGCAACAACATTTTACTTTTGGCACTGGTCTATATATTTCTATTTTGCTTATCATCGATATTTCTCATTTACTTTCAAGTACTATATTTGCTTATCAAGTGATCTTGAAGTATTTGATTTGCTTAAGCAATTCTTTATATTTGTCATTATATGTCGCTAGAATAGTTGTACTTGCTTTTGTTTCATATTAACTCCTAGATTTATATTTGTACTTAGATCTAATCAGCCTTAGATTGTTTTTTAGGGACTACTCCCCTTGGCTTCGCTAGGAGTTAGCCTAGATGAAGGAGTCGAGTGTCAGGGAACAACTACCCAACTCAAGATTCGTCCCCAAGGCCACACCTAGTGGATTGAAGATTTCTTCCACGTGACCTGAGGTGTCGATTAGGCAGTAACGGGTTTGATAATGGTGGTGAATTCTGTTCCAAAGAATTCAATAACTTTTTTGCTAAACATGGGATCAAAATACAGTTCACTACACCTTACACTCCATAACAGAATGGAGTGGTTGAAAGGCTGAACGACACTACCACAGAGATGACCAGGTGTATGTTGCAGAACAAGTGTGTTCCAAACAGGTTTTGGGTTGAGGTAGTGTTCACAACAGTATACTTGTTGAATCGATCTCCAACGATGGTGGTGATGTAGAAGACTCTAGACGAAGCATGGTCTGGAAGAAAGACCAAAGTCAACCATCTTAAAGTCTTTGGTTCTACTTCCTACACTTGGATTCCAAATGAAAAGTGAACCAAATTAGATCCAATGAGCAAAAAGATGATGTTCACAGGGTACAATGACAATCATAAAGCCTACCGGTTGGTTGATATTGACACCAATAAGGTGAGATATAGTAGAGATGTTGTTGACGAGGAAGTTGGACCTTTCCACACTTATCCAAGATTCAAAATTAGCGAGCATCCAATGGTGGATAAGGATTCAGGGGTCAAGCTTCAAGCAACTCCACTTGAAGGGGGGGAAGATTCTGAGCATGAGTCGTCTTCTAGGTCGGTAATTTCTGATGCAGATAGCCCGAATCAACATTCAGATGACACAAATATAGGTGAATATGAAGAGAATCCCAAGAAGAGACCCAAGTGGTGGCACAATACCATTGGAGATGTTCGGATAGGTGAAATGATCGAGGGTTGATCATCGAGAGGAAAAAGCAAACAAAAAGCAAACACGGTCAACTTTGCTATGATGGCCAATGTTCAAGAAATCTATGAACTACAATTGTTTGAGGAGGCGAAGGGGAGACCTGAATCCATAAACAATAGGGCAAATTCCTAAATCAATGCTTAATTTTCTTATTAACTTTTCCTCACTCACCATATATTCACTCTCCATGTGTCAATTTCCCAAAATTTGCCTTAAATTGTTTTTAAACTCAGATTTCCTAAAATTTAGGAAAATCCCTAAAAAATAGGGTGAATTTTCCCTTGGCTAAAACTCACTCATTACTTGGCCAAATTTAGCATTTAAACATGCGTTTAATTCCTAATTTATTCTTCCATGCGTTAACTCTCCTATTCTTCATTTGAGTTAACCCTCTCTCCCTTCCCCATGCACTTCTCCTACTCCCTCTCCTTCTCTCATGCACCATACTGTCTCTATATTGCACCTCCTCTCTTATATATTGGATGGTTTTCATTGGTTATTGGTTGGATTATTGTAGCACTAGCATAGTTTCTTTCTCTCATTTCTCTCTCATTCTTAGTCTAGTTACTCTTCTTTGAGCAAAGTGATCATTGTGCCAATTGTGGACTTGTCAATTGTGGCGCAACCAACCCTCTTGCAAGCCTATCAATAAATAAATTTTTTGTTTGTGTTCCAACCTTATTTCTTGATGGTATTTTCTGAATTTTACTCGTAGATTTTAAGGTATTTTCTGAATTTTGCTCGTAGATTAGTATCATTTCCTTGTTGTTCATTGTGGTTTATGTTAATCTTTTGAGCAGTTTTCTTTCTATCTCTTTCTCTCTTTTATTTTGCTAACCCAACAGGATCCCTCCAAGCAAAAAATGACGATTTTTCCCCATGTTTTGGACGGTTTTAACACACTGTCCAAAACATAACAGCGGCTGTTTTCTGTCATTTAACGCAGAAAATCAGACTTAGGACAACGACAAATCACCTTAGGGTCTCCCCCTTTAGGCTAGCACACACTAGCCCAAACAGAGAGGGGTCTAGCTCGTGACAATTTGGGGTTTTCTCCTTGAATTAGCCAAGTTCTCATCGCTGTTATAACAGGTTTATCAACTCAATTGGAGGGTGGAAATTTGTGCTAATAGGGCCTCACAATTCTTCCCTAGAAAAGAAACCCATTGGCTGCAAATGAGTGTACAAGGTCAAGTACAAAGCAGATGGTACACTTGAGAAGTACAAAGCACGTTTGGTTGCAAAAGGGTTCTCTCAGTAAGAAGGCATTGACTATGAGGAGACCTTTGCTCTTACAACAAAGATGAGCACCATCCGACTTGTTCTAGCCATGGCAGCATAGTTTGGTTGGAAGGTCCATCAAATGGGCATGAAGAGTGCCTTCCTCAATGACGATTTGCAGGAAGAGGTCTACATGTATCAACCGCATGGTTTTCATGTTTCAGGGAAGGAGCATTTGGTCTGTAGTCTAAAGAAGGCTCTATATGGTCTGAAGCAAGCACCCAAGGCATGGTACATCAAGATTGATGGATACTTGGATGAACATGGGTTCTACTGAAATCCCTCATATTCTAATATGTATGTCAAAAGAGTTGGTAATGATATCATCCTTTTGGTCATATATGTAGATGATATCATTATTACAGGTAGTGAGGAAAGTGCTATAAAACAGATCAAATCCAATATGAGCAAAACTTTTGAAATCACTGATTTACGCCTCCTACATTACTGTCTACTTGTTATCTCCCACTTTTAGGGATAACTAGGAGATCATGTCTCGAAGCCCACAGGTCCTAGACATGGAGTACCGAGAGCCAAATCGACTTGAGCATGGCCCTGGAGGGCCCATCTTTTCTCCCTTTCAGCGCCTCCACTTTGTCAGCAACAACAACATCCATCACCGTCGGCTTGGTCCTGTATCAGAGATGGTTCTTGCTCCATGAGGTAATGAGTCCGGGTATCATGGTATGTGTCACTTTGATCTTCAAAACCTTTGAATATGTGCATTTAATTCCTTTTGTTTCTAACAAATGCTTGGATCTTATACTTGTCCACTTGACCATGTTTGGGGGGAATGACAAGATGCCCTAGTAAGCCTGTGCCCATAGGTTTTGAGTTGCCACTGGGGGGATTTTTGAAAAGTCATCGTCCGCTCCCATCATATTACCACTTTTTCATCTTGCTTCCCACTCATCCATCCCATTACATTTGTCCGAGCATTGGGTTGGCCAATCATTTAAGGGTTGCACCTTGCCTTGTGGGAAGAAGGGGCTAAAGGCCCAGAAGGTAAAAGCAAGCTGGCAAAAGATAAAAGCCTAAAAATAAAACCTCGAGATGCTTTGCCTAGGGATCCTCGAGAAACAAGAGGGACCCATAAAAATAATAAAACAAGACCTAGTCAGAGGATAGGGGGTCTCATCACGAGCCAACCTCTTAGGCCCATGGGCACCTAGCGGTATGACACTACTAGCAGCTGGTTACCACGCCAGGGTAGTGGCTCTTGGTTGCATGGCAAAGAGAAAGGGGGTCTCATCACGAGCCAACCTTCTCATCTCCGTGAAAGTGCTTGTGCGTAACATTGCCACCACTGGTCACCACGCCAGGGCAGTGTCCCTTGATTAGCTTCTTGAAGAAAAATCAATAAAGAATAAAGAATAAAAGGCATGAATGGGCTTGGAAACATTTGCATCCAGGAGAGGTGCAACTCACCTTCTACAAAGGCACCCATAGGTAAGCCTTGCATTTCCCTGCTTTCACTGCACCCCTTGTCAGGATATCCCTTATCCACCTCACCCATTTACATGACTTGGATTTAATCTCTTTCGGAAACATTTCTTTTCTAGTGGACACTAGCCCAATAGGATGTCTTGTCACCTCCTCCAAACTTGTATTGCAGATTTGTATAATGTCTTTGAGCACTTGACTGGGGTAAAAGGGGTTTCATGCACATGTTTAATAATATTGATGATGAGATGTGATTGACATTGCTATGATCCCTGTGACTTATGAGCCCATGGAGGGTGTATCTGTTGATGTGCAGGATCATGCCCGATGGACAGGTACCACATTGGACATGTACACATGGGGAGATGATTAGTTCGGACCTCCATGGGGTTGAAGAGCCCACTAGATGGATGCTGAGACCCTAGCAGGGGGCAGAGACAGGACATGGGGGTTTGCACTGGAGAAGAGGAGGACGTTCCACAGAGGCACCATCGTTATGCTCAGATCTTGATAAAAGTGAGGAAGTTACTTCCCTGAAGCAGGATACTTGTGATAAGATTTTCCACCTCCCTTTGATTACTTTACCCGGCTATGTCACTAAAGGTATGGTTTGGAAACATGTCCCTTATCCCAAGTCTCTTGTAAGACAAAACCTCATTTTGGATTTTAGGGGAAAGTTGAGTACCTCAAGAAGAAGCTTATTATCACAGTTTTCTAGCTTCCCCTCGCTATGTCACTAAAGGTATGGTTTGGAAACATGTCCCTTATCCCAAGTCTCCTGTAAGACAAAACCTCATTCTAGATTTTAGGGGAAAGTTGAGTACCTCAAGAAGAAGCTTATTATCATAGTTTTCCAGCTTCCTCTTAAGGAATTGTCAGTCATCCTTTCAGTTCTTGCTAATCCCTTCTCAGGCCTCAAGTCATGAAGAAGTCCAAGGTAGCCAACATTCAGATTCCTCGAGTCGGTCTTTTGAAACTTTGACTTTTCATGATCCTTTTCTGAGATGGATTGAGCACTCTCCTGAGAGTATGTCATGGCATCACTTTTTCCCTCCCACTCGCCTCCATGAGTTAGACCTTACAGTTTCCATTGATAGAACACATTTGCCAACACATGTTATTTTTGTGCTTAACTTATCACTGTTTTGGTTTATGATGAAGCACAAAGGCAGGTATTATGGGACGTTGCTGGATTGGTTTCATTGGTCGTTTGACTACATCTAACATCCAACCAGCAGGTAAGTACAGGTAGGTAGGCATTTTGCATTCATTGTATTATACCATCTACATTGCATGCTAGAGTAGTTTTACACATGATTGCTTTCGTTTATTATATATATATATATATATATATATATATATATATATATATGAGCTGGGGGTGATATCACCACCCCTAATGATCACTAATAGTTACTATTGAGATCAAGCAGGTTACAGGTTATGCTAGAGATGCTGAGGTTCTCATGCGCTCTACGGTGAGCACATGTCTCCGAGTTGGAGCCAGATGTTATCCCCCACTTTAAGGGATAACTAGGAGATCATGTCTCGAGGCCAACAGGTCCTAGACATGGAGTACCGAGAGCCAGATCGACTTGAGCATGGCCCTGGAGGGCCCATCTTTTCTCCCTTTTAGCGCCTCCACTTTGTCAGCATCAACAACACCCATCACCTTCGGCTTGGTCCTGTATCAGAGATGGTTCTTGCTCCATGAGGTAATGAATCCGGGTATCATGGTATGTGTCACTATGATCCTCAAAACCTTTGAATATGTGCATTTAATTCCTTTTGTTTCTAACAAATGGTTGGATCTTATACTTGTCCACTTGACCATGTCTGGGGGGAATGACATGATGCCCTAGTAAGCCTGTGCCCATAGGTTTTGAGTTGCCACTGGGGGGATTTCTGAAAAGTCATCATCCGCTCCTGTCATATTACCACTTTTTCATCTTGCTTCCCGCTCATCCATCCCATTACATTTGTCCAGGCATTGGGTTGGCCAATCATTTAAGGGTTGCACCTTGCCTTGTGGGAAGAAGGGGCTAAAGGCCTAGAAGGTAAAAGCAAGCTGGCAAAAGATAAAAGCCTAAAAATAAAACCTCGAGATGCTTCGCCCAGGGATCCCCGGGAAAGCAGTAAAAAGCTTCTCAGCAAGAAACAAGAGGGACCCATAAAAATAATAAAATAAGACCTAGTCAGAGGATAGGGGGTTTCATCACGAGCCAACCTATTAGGTCCATGGGCACCTAGCGGTATGACACTACTAGCAGCTGGTTACCATGCCAGGGTAGTGGCTTTTGGTTGCATGGCCAAGAGAAAGGGGGTCTCATCACGAGCCAACCTTCTCATCTCCGTGAAAGTGCTTGTGGGTAACATTGCCACCACTGGTCACCACGCCGGGGCAGTGTCCTCTGATTAGCTTCTTGAAGAAAAAGCAATGAAGAATAAAGAATAAAAGGCGTGAATGGGCTTGGAAACATTTGCATCTAGGACAGGTGCAACTCGCCTTCTACAAAGGCACCCACAGGTAAGCCTTGCATTTCCCTGCTTTCACTGCACCCCTTGTCAGGACATCCCTTATCCACCTCACCCATTTACATGACTTGGATTTAATCTCTTTCGGAAACATCCCTTTTCCAGTGGACACTAGCCCAATTGGACGTCCTGTCACCTCCTCCAAACTTGTATTGCAGATTTGTATAATGTCTTTGAGCACTTGACTGGTGTAAAAGGGGTTTCATGCACATGTTTAATAATATTGATGATGAGATGTGATTGACATTGCTATGATCCCTGTGACTTATGAGCCCATGGAGGGCGTATCTGTTGATGTGCAGGATCATGCCCGATGGACATGTACGACATTGGATAGGTACACATGGGGAGATGATTAGTTCGGACCTCCATGCGGTTGAAGAGCCCACTAGATGGATGCTGAGACCCTGGCAGGGGGCAGAGACAGGACATAAGGGTTTGCATCGGAGAAGAGGAGGACGTTCCACAGAGGCACCTTGGTAGAGCCTTACCTAGGGGGGTTGTGCCCTCTTCATTGGAACGTTGGCCTTGGAAGGCCCAGGACGTCACTCAGGAGACCCATGACGTCATCCAACTTTATGGACGTTTTGGGAGACAATCATGGCAGTTTGGCATGTGTGGCAGATTGGAGAAGCCCAAGGAGGGCTAAAGTTTTACTCCAGGAGGCTACATTTTCCCTAGAAAGGGATAATGTCACCCTAGAAGGGGCATGACGTCTTACTTTTTGCTTGATTAGGGTTTCATTATGACATTTTAATGTAAAACAATATTATTGTGTATTTTGGCCTTGTTGGCCTTTTGATGACCTAAATTTTAATTAAGGTCATTGGTATGGTATAGATTGAGGGTTTTCACTCATATTTTGGATCATCTTTCACTCACACATTAGTGAGGTCTGAAATTTGCGCCCTATTCTAGGGTTTTGGCTGAAATTGTGAGGCGCACTTGTTGAAGGAGACTATTTTTGGACTATTTTGGCATTTCTTCTTGGTGGAAGGTTTACAACTAGGGTTTGGCTACTTGAATGAATGGTTTATGTAAGTGAATATCTACAACACTTCTTGATTGAATGGTTATAGTATTATTTACTTGCATTTGTTATTATAATTTGCTGCATTAAAACCCTAGGTGACAAGCACATGCTAAGGTCCTTGTCTCATGTCCCTACCAAGTTAAGAGCTATTTTGATTTGCTGAAGTAAGATAGAGCCTTGCCATAGCAACACTCTATCCATACTCTTCTAGCTAGCAATTTTTTTCTTGTTATTGAGCTAAGGAGGAAAATGCATCAAGGCTCAGGGTTTCTACACCTTGATGAGCCGTTTTTCCCCTAGGGTTTGTTTGATGAAGCCTTGCCTTAGCAACACTTCATCCTCTAACTCTCTTGTCTTTAGCCCTGTTATCCACCAAGTTGCACTAGGGTGAATTTCCAGCGAGCCGCCAAAGATTGAACATTATTGTTCAAAATTCAGAGTTCAGAAATTCAGCCGGTCAAAAAGACCACCTGGTTACTCTACATTTCCATAAAAAATTGTAAT
>ML843723.1:0-10389 GCA_009831015.1 Picea engelmannii | reverse complement strand
TCGCTAGGAGTTGGCCTAGACGGAGGAGTTGAGGATTAGGTGACAGCACCTTAACTCTCACTTGCCCCCAAGGACACACCGAGTGGATTGAAGATTTCTTCCACGTCTCCCAAAGGTGTGTATAAGGCGGCAACAAGCCCTATAAACTCTCACTCAAGCTAGCCAATTTCATCTTCCCAATAATCTAAAGAAGGAGGAGAGAGCACTAAGGCCTAGGGTTTCTACACCTTAGTGAGCCTTTCTCCTCTAGGGTTTCATTGTTGAGGCCTTGCTTTAGCAACACCTCAACGTCCAACCCTCTTGTCTTTAGTCTTTTCATTATCGTTCAACCCTTCAACATTTGCAGCTATCTTTGACTCCATATGCCCTAGGAGCGCACTGATCTAAGACCTCTTGTATTGAGTACCTTGATCACAAACAATTTCTAAACATTCTTGAACAACCTCTAACTATTTCTAACCCTAGCCTAGACTAATCTTACTAACCCTATTTCTGCTGTCACCTTTTTGTGCTATAAACACCTCTATGCAGCATTCGTTTTACCTTTAAAGCAATTGAATGATTGGTTAAGGCATTGTTTTCTAAAGTGTTGATATTGTTACATTGATTGCTACTCATCATTAAGAGTTTCTTTGGCGTTTATTGTGAAGTGATATTGTAATCATTGCTATTGTATGAACATTGATTTACTTCGACAATATTATTGCTCAATTACTTATTATCAGAAAATCATTGATTATATGAAGTACTAACCAACAAGTGAGCTTGCACATGTACAGTTTCTTTGTTGCTTTGTCTCGGGCAGGTACACTTCTGGTTACTTTTATCTTTATTGGCTATTAAGCTGGACTTTCTGATCAGTGGTGACTTGTGAGGAGGAAATTATCACTTAGTCCTTTTAAGCCTTTGCCTTCTCAAAACCCCAGGTCACCGGGGACGTCTCCCCTGGGCTTTACCTCCCTAAACAAAAAGAGCTATCCCATTGAGGTGACAGTGGTGGGATAGTCTTAGTTACGCCAGTTCTCCCTCCTTTCATTCGTCTTTTACCTTAACTACAAACTGTCCGATAACACTACCCATTTAGGCCAGGAGTTTTCTTGACAGGTTTAGAATGATAGATTGCAAAATCACGTTTGCATCTACGGAGAAAGGATTGAAACTTTCAGGCAAGACCGACTCTAAAGTAGTTAATGAGTCAACATACATGTAAGTAGTGGGTAGCTTGATATATCTTACAACCATTAGACCTAGTTTGAGTTTCGTTGTGAGCTTCATTTTCAGATTCATGACAATGTCTAAGGTAGAGCACTGGACTACAACGAAGCAAGCATTGAGATATGTTAAAGGGACACTTGACTTTGGCATTCTATACAACAGAAGCTAAGACCCTTGTGTTAATTTCTTGAAACCCAACAATCATAAATTTTATGCCAATAATTTAACAAAGAATTTAATCTACTGCTGATATAAATTCTGTAAGCTATGCAGAAAATTTACAGTTGAGTTTTAACCAAAAAATGCAGAGCAGAATCATAAACAACACACATTTGAACACGGATATTTCTGGGCAATGCCCCTAGAAAACCACTGAAGGGAAAACCGGATCTTCTTTTATTAATCTTGGGCTCCCTTCTTGGGATAATGGCCCTTAGAGGATTATAATGTAGCGATAGCCCAACCCAACTGGCTGCTACCTCTCTCGCTGCCCCTTTCCTCAGCCCTGCCCACTTACACTTTGATGAACTCTCTTCACCCGCTTAGTGAGATCTCCTCTCTCTCTCTTAGTGTGTGCCTCTCACTCTCCTTAGATTTGCTTTTGTATTCTCTTAATGTTCAAATCCCTAACCCTAAGATCTCAACGATCAAGATTAGATCTTTCCTTCCCAAGATCGACGTTTTTGACTTAATCTCTCGTTGAGATGACTTAAATCACTTAAGTCACTCAACTTTATAAAAAATCACTTTAGTCATTAAATAAAAGCCACATTAACTTTATAAATGCAATTATAAAGTTAAATATCTAGAGAGTGTCGCTCGGACACCTCCGCATGCTAAGCATCGCCAATGCAGAAGTACCTGTCTGAGGTACCCAAAAAACTTACACTCCCTCTTAGCGAGGAATGTACTTCTGGAACCTCCCCTTGGATCTGTCTCTAACCCCATCACTCCATCTGTTGCTGTAGCTGCTCCCTCTAAACCAGAAAGCTTCCTTGCCACCTACACTAGATCTTTGTGTTGAAGACTTGTTCCTCTTCTCCATGCCCTTAGGAGTCTCCTCACACTCCTAAGCATCCAACTATGTCATCTCATACCAGCTGATACTCCTGACAGTATTGGAAGTAGCTTCACAACCACATGCCACTAACACTGTCCCTGAATCCAGGGTCCCCTTGCACTTACACACAGGCTGTCCCAACAACCTGTATAACCTCCCCTGTCTGACACCAAGCATTGTTGTTACGTCCAGGGTAGCTCCCTCTGAATATATGTGCACATGTCCATGCTGGAACCTAACTCCATATCCCTCATCCTCCAAAGCTGATATTGAGAGCAAGCTTACCTTCAACTCCGGAGCAAACAACACCTCTGCCACCTCCAGAGATCCTCCTAACTCTAGTTGGAATCTCACACGTCCAAACCCCTTCATTGCATACATGGTACTAGTCCCACAATCCACATGACAGTTTGAGTCTGTCTCTGAAACACTAAGGAACATTGACCTCATTCCCGTCATATGGCAAGATGAGCTACAATCCATAATCCATGCTCCAATGTTCCCAAACGTTACACTAACACTACCTGAACGACAAGACACAAGAGAAAACTCCTTCTCGAACTTCTCAACAAAATCATCGATCTTGTTTGATGTTGATGCTGCTACCTGTGTCTCCTTCTTGCTCTTCTTCTTGTTTGGACACTGGCTTGCATAGTGGCTAGTATTATGACATGCAAATCATTTCACTTTTCTCTTGTCCTTCTTTCCATCTCCCTTCTTTTATCCAAGCAAAGCCCCTGCAATCCCTGCAAATCCTTGTGCCAAAGTCTTCAGTGCCACTCTTCAGAGTCCCAACTTTGATACCATGTTAATTTCTTGAAACCCAACAATAAAATTTTTTATGCTAATAATTTAACAACTCAAAATTTAATCTACTGCTGATATAAATTCTGTAAACTATGCAGAAAATTTACAGCAGAGTTTTAACCAAAAAATGCATAGCGGAATCATAAACAACACACATTTGAACACAAGTATTTTTGGGAAATGCCCTTGGAAAAACCCCAAAGCAAAAACCAGATCTTCTTTTATTAATCTTGGGATCCCTTCCTTGGATAATGGCCCTCAGAGGATTACAACGCAGCGATAACCTAGCCCACTTGGCTGCTATCTCTCTCGCTGCCCCTTTTCTCAACCCTGCCCACTCACACTTGGATGAACTCTCTTCACTCGCTCTGTGAGATCTCCTCACTCTCTCTCAGTGTGTGCCTCTCACTCTCCTTAGATCTGCTTTTATAATCTCTTAATGACCAAATCCCTAACCCTAAGATCTCAACAGTCAAGATTAGATATTGCCTTCCCAAGATCGTTGGTTGCGACTTAATCTCTCATTGAGATGACTTAAATCACTTAAGTCACTCAAGTTTATAAAAAATCACTTTAGTCATTAAATAAAAGCCACATTAACTTTATAAATGCAATTATAAAGTTAAATATCTAGAGAGCGTCGCTCGGACACCTCCACATGCTAGGCACCGCCAATGCAGAAGTACTTTCCCGAGCTACCCCAAAAACTAACACCTCGGTTGTGTGGGTATACATATTCAGATTGGGCAGGGTTTGTCAATGATAGAAAATCCACTTTTAGATATATTTCAGCCTTGGCATGGGTGGAATCACATGGAGCAGCAAGAAGCAACATGTAGTAGCCCTTTCATCGACAAAGACAAAATATTGAAGAGCAGTGGAAGAAGCATGTGAGGCAGTTTGGCTCAAGAGGATGCTTTCAAATATGTAGATGCAACAAATAGAGCCAACACCCCTGTGATGTGACAATCAAGGGGTGATCAAACTTGCCAAGAATCTAGTCTTCCACGAGCATACCAAACATGTCGAGGTACATTGCCACTTCATTAGACAACTTGTAGAGGATGGATCTATTGAGTTGCAGTACTATCCCACAGAGGACCAAACTGTAGACATTCTCACCAAGTCTTTGGGAATTGAAAAATATGTAAAATTATGGGATATGCTTGGTGTAATTAGTAGATTGACCATTAAGGGAGGGTGTTAAAGTAAATATTACTTATAATAGTCAATTAGATATCAGACTTGGGCATTAATAAAGTCAACTTGACTTTTGATTATTGTATGCTTTTATGTCTTATTTCACTTTATTTTGTTTCTTGGTCTATCCCACATTCATAAAGTGGATTGACTCGACTTGCTTGTAATCATATATAAGAAAGCTTTTGCTCTCTCATTAAGTAATAGAATACCTAAGTTACCAGGAAATGGATACAGATCCACCAGATTTTTGAAAAGCCAGGATCTGGATATAGTGGGGAAACGCCACGTACAAAAAATATAATAATATGTTTTAAATTTTAAAAGACATTCAAAGTTAAGAATCAAAACCATTCATGAATCACAACATTAGAATTGAAGTCATTAGATAATTTGTAAATCTATACACTGAAATCATGATGCATCATCTCATATAAAAAAGACAATAGTAAATACAAAATTGAGTCTCATCACAGAGCACTCTACTAGTATGATAATGTAGAATAGATCCTGTTAGCACTAGAAGTCACATTCAGATTGCATTGAAGGTAAGCCCAATACCCATCAGTTTATATGTCACAGGTAATTGAGTTTTGAGTGGTCAAATGGAGAAAACTCAATAATAATACCGTTCTAACTTAGAAATCTGGACTAGCATGCACCAACCATTGAGGTCTTGAATCAACTTCAGTTAGTAAGTTGGAGTAAGGGTGAGTAGGAGGAAGATTTAGTGAGAAAGGTGTAGAGGTCCGCTATGAACATCAGATTTTCCAGTAGCCTAAGGAGGAAAAACTTAAACGCAAGGTCCTCTTGGATTCAAATTTCAAGGAAGATGAAAGAAATCATAACAATACTATAATCAAACATTTATCATAATACAGTTACAACAATCCATGTGAATCAATCAAACATGAACTCTCTCAGTATCAGAGGCAAATAAGATGGAGTAAGAAAGCTGACTTAGATTAACCAAGATGTCTCAAAAATAAATACATAACCAGAGAACCAGTTGTTATCAATCAAAATATTACAATAGTAGGGAGCCTAGCTCAACCATTCGACCTTAACAAAATATCAAAATTGTCTATACATACTAAAAATGCTGCAACCACCAGAGATGTGATCAGACCCCTGCATTCAAAGTTTTCAGTCGATGCTTGCTCTGTCAGACTGTGCAGCCTTCTTACGTCAGACGCGAGCCCGATTCAGTGTGGGCTCTGCGAGAAAATTCGTCCACCAGGGAGCTTTGGACTGACAATCGGCCCCCACGACCCTTCTCTCCACGCATTCCATTTATGGGGTGAGATGTGCCTCAACCACCGCCCCCATTTCCATTAACTACCTTCATCGGGATCAGGACGAGGGCTGACACCCATGAATGTTCCAGGTGGTGCCCACGACTTCTTCGAGTCAATCCCGACGCCTCGAGGCCAAGCAGATCTTCTTCTGTGACCAAATACGGGCGCTTTCGGCCTTTGGCGCAGCTCCTCTTCATCGCTCCATCTTCAATGTGACCTAGGGCCATGACCCTATGCAATTGCGCGATTGCAGGCGCTACCAAGGATGGTCTGAAAGCAAACCGCTTTTGTCCCAGCAATTCACCATGAACCGCCACGCGTCCCTTTCCAAAAACCACGGTTCTGATTGCGGCCCGCCCTTAAAATTTTAAAATGTGCGCACCTTCCGACCTCGCAATGGAGCGTGATCGTTGATCTTGTGATCTGAGATGAGGCTTCCTGATCAATGGCCCAGCTCTGGTGCTTTAGATCAGTGGATCGGATCTTCCCTCTTCGAATCAACGACTGAGATCTGCTTCACGAATTGGCCTTCAGGAATTTCAATTCTCAAACCACATTTCCCTCTAAGCAAAACCTCCTGAGTTGAGGATCTGATGACGCGTGGCATTCTGGATTTGGACGAACGAGATCCACTTCGGGTCTCCGGGACTTTGGGCCTTCGGGACTTCTAAGCACTTCTCATTTCAAATCTCCCGAAGCTCATTTCCCCGAAGGCTTTGATCAATTGCCACTGTCCCCTTTAAAATTAACGGCTCGTATTTATTTTGGGGCCTTGAATGAGTCTCTCTGAGTGCTATGCTTTGCGCTCATGGATGTGGCTTGCGGCCCTTGACAACTTTATGTGATAACATTTGGCTCCACAGGGGATGGCATGCTCCCTGCGAGCTGCCAAGAAAAAGTAGTTCCAGTGCCTTAGCTGCTGGGTTATGGAGTCTGGCTCAAAACATTTCGCTGAAGGCCGACATGTATACTATTCTACTTAGGAAAGGAAAACAAACACACATGCTCCAGAAGGAGCTTATTTATGTACAAAACCTAAGCTAACTGACTTTTACAATGGGCTAGGTGAAGGCAAACTTCCACCGAGCCATTCAAACTGTTTGATAATCGAATCCTTCGCTTCCCTGCAAGTGATCCATAAAAAACAAGGAGAGTGTGGCAGCTGACTAATTTCATTCTTATGATCGCCCATATTACTTTCAAATGCTGCTAAAAATATCAAGCCTACATGCTCCAAAGCATTTGAGAAGTATAACTCTATGTACTCATCGACAAGGTCATGAAACTGAAGGCAACACATGATTAAATTATGGAAGGTTACCTTCATTGTGTCATAGCCGCTGATAGTTTGTTTGATGTCTTTTACAGGCACACCTGATTGAATGACAAACACAGGCATCTGTGGGTCAAAAAGCTGCTTCGTAACTTTAGAACCACCCGTGGGCTGATTGCTGATCATCTCTGCACATACCGTGGGGATAGTCTACTGCTCATCATCACTAGAATATTCATCAAAAATGGGCTGCCCCTCATATCTATGATCAATCTCTAAAACAATTATCTCATCAAGAATATAACTATGAAAAATATCCGCTTCAGGAACAACAATAACTGCTACTTCTAGCTATTCATACACATGGTTTTCATCAAGACAGAGTTGTTCATTTGTGGGTGATGGATGAGAGATCAACTGCATATGAAAATCCCTTTCAACACCTCCATGGCATTTACAAAGATCAAAATCATCATCATAAACCGGAATTGTGCCAAAAGGCTCCAAACAAAATATAGAATTTTTTTTTTCATCACCATAACTGGTATGTTCATAACAAACCTTTGACTCTTGACATTCAGAATGCCTTGTTTCGGGGTGCTCTCTACCATCAAAGCATTCATCACCAAAGTGTTTGTCAACAACAAATAACTCTTGGTCAATGTTTGAGACAGTGACTTCCTCATAAACAAGGCTGTCCAAGATACCTACTTTGAGGACAAAATCATCCACAGTCCTTCCTTCATAGGGACACCAAGTAAAACCTGCCTTATGTTCAGAGTTGACATGATACTGACTTTGAATCCTGCCACAAGCTCGGAGGTTCTCCTCCACTTCCTCAGTATCCATGAATAACTGTTATAGAGATGTAGATTTTCTTTCCCTAAGATACAAAACAAGGTCAGAGTGCTGAGACACTATGTAATACACCATGGCAACGGTCTCAAAAGGTTTAATTTCTAGGGGCAGGCTGCAATACAAGTTGTGAAACCTTCGATTAAAAGAAGACAAAACTTCCTTTTTTCTCCTTCTCAAAGTAGTGAACTCATGTAGGTATTGATCAAATGACTTGTTCTCACCCCAACCCTTTAAAAATGTATTGCATAATTCAATCCAAGAAACAATGGAGTCAGCTCCGAAATCCTTAAACCATACAGCAGCATCTCCTAACAAGGATTTGGAGAACAACCTCATTGTAACATCCTCATGAACTATCTCAAACTGATCAATAAAGTTTTCGAAAGCCTCCATATGCCTCTCAGCTGTAACATGATCCTTTCCAGAAAACTGAGGAAAGTACTCAAAGAAATCAAGAGGATAAGGATGAAGATGATATGGAAGCTTTAAAGGTTTAAACATCTTGTCTCTGATCCTAGTTTGAAAACTAGTGGGTTGAATATGAGGTTTAACACACTGATGGCAAGGTTCAACAGTAACAATAGGATGTGATGGGATTTGAGAAGGTTTTGGATCAGTTTCAACCTCCTCAAGGCTGCAAGGGTGATTGAATTCAGGGGGGTTTCAATATGAAGTTCATCCTTATGAATAGGCTGCGGTGAAGACACAAGATCAACATATACAACACAAGAAGAAGGGACGTCTTCTTCTTCCAAAGATGGATGAATAAAGGAAGGCTTATAATCTTCTGAATAGACAAAGCAGAGTATAATCCTTTTTATATGTAAAGGGAAAGACAGGAATGAGCTGATAAGGAAAAACAATATTTCATGAAGTAAGCTCATAAATTGATACCTAGTCATCCCTTTATGCATGATCATCTTTCTGTCAACAGGATCCTCCCCAGTGGAGTTTTTGATTGTGGAGTTGCCAGGTGCAAACTGCAATCTTCAATGGTTCTGATATTTGATGCACCTTCAAAATCAGAAGCTCTTGGTCGTTCTATCCTAGGGAAAGGTCTTCAATTCGTTCCTCGACAATGGCGCCAGAAATGTTAGCACTAGAAGTCACCTTCAGATTGCATTGAAGGTAAGCCTAGTACCCATCAGTTTATATGTCACAAGTAATTGAGTTTTGAGTGGTCAAATGGAGAAAACTTAATAATAATACCGTTCTAACTCAGAAATCTGGACTAGCATGCACTAGCCATTGAGGTCTTGAATCAACTTCAGTCAATAAGTTGGAGTAAGGGTGAGTAGGAGGAAGATTTAGTGAGAAAGATGTAGAGGTCCGCTATGAACATCAGATTTTCCAGCAGCCTAAGGAGGAAAAACTTAAACACAAAGTCCTCTTGGATTCAAATTTCAAGGAAGATGAAAGAAATCATAATAGTACTGTAATCAAACATTTATCATTATACAGTTACAACAATCCATGTGAATCAATCAAACATGAACTCTCTCAGTATCAGAGGCAAATAAGATGGAGTAAGAAAGATGACTTAGATTAACCAAGATGTCTCAAAATCAAATACATAACCAGAGAACTAGTTGTTCTCAATCAAAATATTACAATAGCAGGGAGCCTAGCTCAACCATTCTACCTTAACAAAATATCAAAACTGTTTATATATACTAAAAATACTGCAACCACCAGAGATGTGATCAGACCCTTGCATTCAAATTTTTCAGTCGATGCCTGCTCTGTCAGACTGTGCATGCCTTCTTACGCCAGACGCGAGCCTGACTCAGTGTGGGCTCTGCGAGAAAATCTGTCCACCAGGGAGATTTGGACTGACAATCGGCCCCCACGACCCTTCTCTCCACGCATTCCATTTATGGGGTGAGACGAGGTCTCAACCACTGCCCCCATTTCCATTAACTACCTTCATCGGGATCAGGACGAGGGCTGACACCCATGAATGTTCCAGGCGGTGCCCACGACTTCTTCGAGTCAATCCTAATGCCTTGAGGCCAAGTAGATCTTCTTTTGTGACCAAATACGGGCGCTTTCGGCCTTTGGCATAGCTCCTGTCCATCGCTCCATCTTCAATGTGACCTAGGGCCATGACCCTACGATATTGCGCGATTGCGGGGGCTACCAAGGTTGGTCTAAAAGCAAACTGCTTTTGTCCCCGCAATTCACCATGAACCGCCATGCGTTCCTTTCCAAAAACCATGGTTCCGATTGCGGCCCACCCTTAAAATTTTAAAACGTGTGCACCTTCCGACCTTGCAATGGAGCGTGACCGTTGATCTTGTGATCTGAGATGAGGCTTCCTGATCAACGACGCAGCTCTGGCGCTTTAGATCGACGTATCGGATCTTCCCTCTTCGAATCAACCGCTAAGATCTGCTTCGCGAATCAGCCTTCGGGAATTTCAATTCTCAAACCACATTTCCGTCTAAGAAAAACCTCCTGAGCTGAGGATCTGATGACGCGTGGCATTCTGGATTTGGACGACTGAGATCCACTTCGGGTTTTTGGGACTTTGGGCCTGTTGACCGCTCGTTTAGCACGGAGGTCAACTCACATATAATCAAGATTATCTATGTCGAAGACAGCAGGGTTCTACTGGGTGTTTTTAAACACCAGCACTTATATTTTTGTAAACAGGATCTCCGCACCCCTGTGAGGGT
>ML843720.1:0-31336 GCA_009831015.1 Picea engelmannii | reverse complement strand
GTTATTATGCAACCTCTTTTGAATGTGAAGAGGGGATCTTTAGGGCACAATTAGGTCTTTGACCAGCCCCCCCACGCGGATTGAGCTCTGATTTGGTGTCAAATCGACTTGGGAGCCGATCCATTAGCGGTTGGGAGGCCGACCAGTTTCATAAATGCGACGTTTAGCAGGCGCGCGGGTTTTTCACCCCACAGCCGCGCATCGTGCACATATGTGCGCCTTGTACGAAGCTGTTACGCGCATGCGCGTGCGCGCCCAGTGGGTGCAAAGCGCCTTGTAATTTTTTGGCCATTTTGTATAGTTTTGACCCTTTTGCTGTGCTGTGGAATTAACCTTGTGCCATGAATGACTGTTTTTCTGTGTTGACGATGTGGAGTTCTTGTCGCCCTGTGCGGACGAAATTTCAGTGATAACAAGCTGGTTTTCTATTCAATAACGAAATAAGATGAAACTGTAAAATGCAGCAGAAACAAGCTTGTTGGTATGGTGGCGGCTTATCTTTGAGAAGAGATGTGACGGCTGTGCTCATTCACAAGAAGATGATTACAATGAGGCTTTGAAGGCCCTTTTACAATAAGAAGGAATGAAAAAACCCTATACATGCAAAAACCTAATCCTAGGAGATGAAGTGCCAAAAGTCATGTGGGCCCCGTTTGGGTAAGTTAGTACATCAACTTCCCGTGGTCGTAACTTTTGCATACGATATCCATTTTAGGATTATGATAACCCGTTGAAAAGGTATCATTGAGGAGATTTATTTTGGGTGCAATAAAGAGGAAATCTTATATTACAAACTTGTTTTCCCCCAAAAAAACATCTTTTAGGGCCTCAAAATGGCCCCGAAAGTTAAAAACTGCTAAAAATAGTAAATTGCCAAAATTGCTAGAAAATTGTTTTGAGCCAGTTGGAAAAGGTGGGTGGCTACCAATATCCACTTGGATCAACGAATTTGATAAGGCCCATTTTATAGCCTTGAAATGGAACTGCAGGGTTGAATCAAAGCATTTTCAGTGTATGGAAGGTAAACGATGATGGATCTCATTTCATGACATGGAAACATGACACCATTTTTTAATTTTGGGAAAAAAACTCAATGTATGTGGTGTGCAATAGTGCAACCTACGTATACGCAAGTTGCATAGTTTTTAAGGCATGTATATGTGAAAAAATTGTATTTTTTAGCTCTGGGAAGTGCAAAAGGGACTTCAAGTCTACATAGGGAAATGGAAAAGGTCTTTTGTAATGTCCCCAAGGCCGAGCCCTGATGTAAATCATGTTGATGAAATGAATTGTAGTTATGTTGTATAGGCTGGTGAGCCAAGTTATATAAGTTGGTAGGATTATGTGAGTATTAGGCCAGAGAGCCTAAATTTTGAAGGCTAAGAGCCTAATTTTGTACATGTATCTATGCAGAACATTAATAAAAATATAAACACCGCCGCGTGCAGACCGACCACGATGAATGAGTGATGGGGGACTAAGCTTCCATAGAATGGGAAATGGATTAGGGGTTGGAAGGTGGGAAGAGGGGATAAGTGTTGAGCCTAAGGGCTAAGCCTAGGGGATTAAGTCCTTGGGAATAATATTTTAATATTATTCCAAAAGACATGTGAATTATATGTTTTTATCCTAAGTTCCTGGCAAGGGGAAAACATGTGCAAAGGGGATGCATGCTGATGGAATGCATGCAGTTTCATCGGTGAAAAGTGTCAACCCAAGTGTATGCAAATAAAATGGCTGAGATGAGCTGTGATGGGGTTCCTCCTCCATTCCACCATCGACCATCTGAACGTGAGTCCCGTCTAAACTCTGCAAGAATAACCTGGAGCAACCCTGAAAGCCAAAAATCCTGTGTTGATTTCTGAGATAGCCGGTACAACCTCTGTCTGAATAGTTTGAGCCTATGCATGGGATCTCTATACACCTTGTGCAATCCTGAAACCAAAACCGTGAGTCTATTTCATGATTGATGAGCTTGTTTGGGAAGCCTGTGTCTGTTTTCCCAATTGGTTGTTGTGGCCACACAATGATGGACTGTACGTGGCTTACTGGCCAATGGGAGTTCGTTCTTAGCTTGTGTGTAACCCCTCTCCAGGTGAGGGAGGTGATTGTTGTTGGAAGAGGTAGGTTGTCAGGCCTGTGAGCAACTCTTTCCAGGTAAGAGAGCTTGTTGGGAAGTGGTTTCTTCCAGAGAGTGTCCAGCACTAGCTTCGGTCTCTGAGACTTTTTGATCTGACCTGTTGTCGAGACCCAAAGAGGGAGGTGTAGAACCAATGGACTGTGTTTGTGAAGGTGTATACTCCTGGGCAGAATAGGCATGTGGGGAATGAGATTCCGGGAGTAGTGGGCGTAAGATGGCATCCTGGGAAAAATCCTTCCGGTCATTCCATACAGTTTTCCCTGTAACCTTAGCCTAGCCTAGGATTCCTTACCTTGGGGTGGAGCTTAGTCCCATCTCGGGGGTGACCCACTACTGAGAAACATGGTCTATGGCTGGGAGGTTCGTGGAAGGCCTACACGTGGTTGGTGGAATTACCACCATTTCAAAGATAAGTACCAGATGATGTTTTAATTATGTTTTTCATGTCTGTGTATTTATATTTATCATGTATTATTTTGTGCATATGAATTAATGTTAATTCCATGGATTATTTATGTCAGCGGTAATTTTGTGTTGACTCTGAGTTTAAATGTGTTAAACCTATTTTAAATGCATTTTATTAATTAATCTTAAAATGATGTTGTTCCGCAAAGTAGTGTATGTCTGGCCAATGGGTTGGATGACGGCCAGGGAAGCGTTACAGAATGGTATCAGAGCGTTACAGTATGAAAGAGTGTTACAGCTTCTGAGTAGTTTTCTTGGGGTGAGGAAAATATTACTATAATAGTGGGAGAGAAGAGAAGATTTCACTTCTAAATCTTAACTGATGTAGAAGAAAGATTGTATATTGGGGGTTCTTCCTGAGAAATGACTAGTTTCATTTGGTCTCGGAGCTTCGTGAATCCTATATCTATTCAGGGTTATTAGTAGTATTCTAGTCCACTTGTATTCATCTCTCTTGAATAATTCCAAACTTGTTATCATGCCCATATGTTCCTTCCCGATTGTTGACTGTACCCACCCGGAGGCAGATTGCGAGCTGGTAACTGTAGTGGCCTATATCTGTAGGGTTGATACATAAGGTGACAATGAAGGGGATCCTTCGCTATACCTGGGTCAGACATTGGTAAAAATCACTCGGGCTCCTTGGAGGGTACACCCATGGGTAAAACCATGTGGGAACTTGCACCAAGGTGTAAGTCTGTTAAGTAGGTCTCCAACATAACTGATCCACCCACTCCATCTCAATGCCTTCCTATATTGATCTCGCAATGTTGGATTTCATCACCAACTAGTGGTTTCATTGTGGGAAGGTTTTTTTTATATTTTTCTTATTATATTTGTAGTGTGTGCTATTGTTTTCCTTAGTGTAGCTTAGGTCGAGTCAATGTCAATGGCATCAATTCATGGGAGTACCAACAAAGGAACCCATTTTCCCAAGGAACCTTTCTCCTTTCCTTATTTTGGAAACATTGGTCCTCTGTGCATTGCCACACTGAGTCTTCTAGGACTCACAATCGGTTACCTATTTGGTTGTTCCCCACTTCGATGATCTCAAATTTTCCTAGTGATTTGAATGCACCTAATGCTTTGGATGTAAGCACACCACCCACAAATCAACCTCATGTCGACCTTTAAAGCGAGTAGCTGGGTTGATAAGAAGAAGAAGAAACAGAAGGAGAAGAAGAATAATAATAAGAAAGAGACCAAGCCTCCAACTGCATCAAATCATGTTGGATCCAAGCAACCAGCTACTGCTAGTCATACTCAGACTGTTGATAAAGTTGACAAGTCTAAAATGAAGAATCCTAAACCCAAATTCCCTTGCAAGATTTGTAACAGTCACCAATTTCTGAGGGATTTCCTTAGTCTCCCCAAGGTATTAGAAATGTGGTCTTCCATGTCATCAATCCCTGCTGAACATGTTGGTGACACCCCATCAACTAGTCAAGTTAAGTTTGGTAAGAAGAATAGAACTGTCAAATTTCCTTGTATGTTATGTGAAGGTGATCATTACTCTCACCTTTTCCCTTGTATGGATGAGGCTTCTTATCTTTTGGAAAAGATTCAACTTCCAACTGGTTATCATAATATCTCTCCCAAACCATCATTAGTTGATGGAATAATCAATCTGGTTCCATCCTCGGTCGGTCTGGTTGATCAGGTGGTCAATCTGGTTTCATATTCGATTGAACTACTAACCCAATTAGCTGATCCAATTCCATCATCGATCATCCTGAATCTTCATATGAAAATTGAAACCCAAGTTACTGATCTAGTTCCATCATCAATCAACCCCACTCTTCATATGAAGAGTGAAAAAGTGGTTGATCCAGTTCCTTCATCGATCTATCCCACTCCTCCCCTGAAGAGTGCAACCAAAGTGGTCGATCTGGTTCCGTCATCGATCAATCCCACTCCTCATTCAACAAGTGAGGATGCTACTCAGGACTACCATGTTAATATTGATTCACCTGGACAAGAGGGCACTCCACCCATCTAGATGGCACCCCCTTCAATCAATCAGATGATTTATATTAATTGGAATCATTTGACAAAACCCTTCCTTCCTTCTTACATGCCTTTCCAAATCACCATACAGGTTTTTTATAGGAATATTCCTAACACTATAATAGACGAGGGTGCTTCTATTATCATCTTATCCATGAATTCTTGGCAAGCTTTTGGTTCCCTGTAGCTTGCGCCCGTGACTCAAAATATGTTTACTTTTGATAGAAGAGTTAGTGAACCTTTAGGGATCCTTCCTCAGTTTCTGGTTACTTTGGGAGGAAAATAGTCTACGTCGATGTGATGGTAGTTCAAGACCCCTTGGAATTTAACCTTCTCCTCGGGTGAGACTATGTCTACATTATGAGAGACTTTGTGTCCACTCTCTTTTGAGTGATATGTTTCCCTCACAATGGAAACATAGTAACGATCAACCAAATTTCATTCATTGACCCTCATATGATGGTAAACCATCCACCTTCTCTTAATGGTCCACACATGCCAGTGATGTCTGCCCCACCACAGGTTAATTAAGTAACGACCTTCCCCATGTGTTTAACCCTGCACAAGAGGGAATCTCTCCCTTATCCCGACTTAGATATGGTAATTGACATGGTCATCTCTTAGATAGGGATATTAAAGCCATATATCCCTACCCTTATCGAGGTTGTCAACATGTATTCCTTCCGGAGTGTTTTTCTTCCATCTAACGAAGATCTCCTTGAAGCCATGGCGGACATTTGTCCCTTGACATGTATTCCTTCTAGATCATTTTCCTCTTGGAAGCCATGATCAAGGAGAGGTATTGAGCATAGTTTTTCCTCTCCGTGGAAAGCTCGTTAAAAAATGAAATAAAGGTCATGAGAATATTTTTTCTTCTCTATGGAAAGATCGTTAAAAAATGAAACAAAGGTCTTGAGCATAGTTTTTCTTGTCTATGGAAAGTTCGTTAAAAATGAAACTGAGTTTTTGATTATAGTTTTGCTTCTCTATGGAAATCTCATTAAAAAATGAAACAAAAGCTTTGAGAATAGTTTTTCTTGTCTGTGGAAAGATCGTTAAAAACTGAAACATATGTTTTGAGCATAGTTTTGCTTCTCTGTGGAAATCTTGTTAAAAAATGAAACATAGGTCTTGAGCATAGTTGTTTTCATGTGTTAAGCTCGTTAAAAAATTAAAAAGTCACATCTCTTATCAAGTCCAGTCTTTTCACTAGATCTCGTAGATATCAAGTCGATCCTTTAGCTAGATCTCGTAGATGTTGAGTTGAGTATTTCGTTAGGTCTCTTATTTGAACATTGCTTTCATCCACCTTTGTCATTTAACCCTTTTTCCTCATCTGGTACAGAAATTGATGACAATATAAAAGTAGATGAATGAAACGAAGCTTGGGGGGACATGTATCCAACCTTTGATTATCATTCTGGAGTTAAGCCACTAGATTTTCAAGCTAGGGGAAAAGTACCAACCATCCATGGGTATCCCCCAAAACCTTTGGAAATTACGTTGGGAAATCACAAGCATAGTTTAGTTTTGTTTCAAGCATTGTAAAAATAAAACCAATTCTGAGCTTACTCTTTGTTCTTTCTCGTGCTCATAAATACATGAGAATGTGACCAAGTATACTTTATCACTTTTTTGGACTCGTAAAGGTTATATGAGAAAAGAACCCCCTAGAGTTTCCTTTAAGCTCTTTTCAGATTCTCTAAACATGAAAAGATTTCTGAGTGATCTTGCTTCCTTTCACACTCGTTAAAAGGTTTGAAAGGGCGTCTTTCGAGTAATATTTTATCTCTTTTTCGAACCTTGGAGACTAAAATTATGAAAAAGGACAACCCTGGAGTCGTCTTTAAGTTCTTTTCAGACTCTCCAAACATGAAAAAGCACCAAATTTTCATTCTTTGGACTCGCTAAACCACACATTGAAGGACCCATATGGGAATGAAGCTTTACTTCTTCCAGTTCGTTAAATAAAGGAAGAGGGACTTACCGAAGGTGAGTTATATCAAGAATGTGTTATGCTCCTTGATTTAGTTAAATGAAAAATAGGTACTCATCTATCTGGGTGGGGCAAAAAATGAAGAAAGTGGGTCAAGTTTTTGAGAATCCTTTTTGGCATCTTTTTTCACCCTTGAACATGGAACATTTTTGTGTCTCGTATTAGAGTTGGGTAATATGGTTGTCTCTGAGTCATACCAATTCGTTGCCATACTTTTTGGTCTAGTCGAAGAGTGCTCTTATTTTCATCACATTACATTTTTGGTACTCGTCGAGTCAATGTTGCAAGTCAGTTTTCGTGCCTCAACATGTTCAAGGGAAGTTTCACTTCAAACCATCCATCTACAATATTTCCACTTTCCATTTCTTGTGTCAGTCCATACTCATTTGATTCACCATATTACATCACTTTCCTGTGTCAGTTTCGTGTCGATTATGGGGGATACATCAAGGCCCTCCTTCGACGAGTATTTTCCTATCGACTTCAACACATTATCCAAGAATTAGACTTAGAAACCAGTTAGTACCCTGGGACCTTCATGCCTCAATTACATGAATCCTCGCTTTCAAAAATGGGTTTAAATCATTGACCTCAGATCGGATGATTCCATGAATGTTTGAACTCAACTAATTTATTCACATTCGCTAGAATGTACTAGGTACTGTTGAGGGGTCCTAAATCCCCTTAACTCAACAATAGGAACCAAACCCGCCACTGAGGCCCAATTAGACTCTACAACGTTTAATGGTGGAATGGTTGTCCATATCTTGCGATATGGCTAATTAATCGATGGGATTTATGTAGTTATTGACAATATGTCTTCTTGTGAAAGCTCCTCCTTCACTCTGAATGTTCTCTTTTTTGTATTTTCTCTTATAGGTGGGACCGATACAAGATAAATGCTAGTATAAACCAGCTGGGTAACAAAGGGGAAAGGACTTAACTACTGAAGAAGGATGAGCTCGGGATAACCCTCATACTCAAGCATGCATACAATGATTCTTACACCTACAACAAGCCTAGTATTAATACATTAACCCGTCAGTGTTCCAATTATTGGCTGAGATACGATTATTAGATGAAAACATACATGCAATAAATGATGGAAAGAAAAATAGTTTCCTCAACTCTAATCATCAATCACATATTAACACAACGATTTAATCTTCATCATTAGAGACAAGAACAATAAAAATATTGAATTAGATAAATTATCAACAGATTCAGAGGCTCTTACTCATTACATCATACATTCATGAGATGAAATCAAAAATAATTCTTCTTCAGATCCAATCACACACGCATTTGATGAAAAATAGAAAAACTTTGTCTCTGGTCCTAAACAAGACTTCTCAATTAAGGTAGCTCTGAAATAGTTCTTTATAATCCAAAAATGAGGGTCTTTTCAAAAACCATCGACCACCGCTAACAGGTCAATCCTCCTATTTATAACATATTATTAACTAAAAATAACTATCAAAAGTGCAAGCTAAGTAAAACAAAACATCACCACATGGTGCTTTCATCGTTCAATATTATAAGAGTCGTCAAATAGTTTCACTTGAGTGGATGACTCTTCTTGTACATCGACCATTGGACGAAGAGATCCTCGCATGTGTTGGCATATGGGAATCTGTGTTGGTCCATCAGAGCCGAACATATCTCCTTTATCTCTACTGCCTGTGCTCGATACTTGACCATTCTATCACTTAACTGTTGTAACACGGTCTGAGCCTTGATCAGGTGTTCCATGAACTATTGCACTTGTCCTAGTGCCATGTTCACCACCTTTTCTATCTCCGCAACCCACGATGAGTCTTTTTCGGCATGCAATTTGACTATCTCATGCAAATCGATGAAGTCATTAGGTGTGTCGAATTATAGGAGGTCAATGTCTCTCATTTCCCAATTGATCTTGGTCTATCTCTTTTCTCACTCTGCCCATTTCTCTTGGATTTTCCAATGAGGTTCTTGGGCCATTTTTACCCAGTATTCAGGTGAATTCTTTATGCGATCGATGTTGTTATCCCTTAGTACCCGAATGTCATGCTCTTTAAGGTCTCAGCCCTGTTGAACAGTGCTAATGTAATATATCCTTTCCACTGCTTGGTGTTCTTTCTCATACCATATTTCCATATCTTTTCATGTTGCCAGCGCCATGAGGGTGTATTCTTGGAAATCAGTTATTCTTGCAATGAACGGGTGTCGCTCATTTGTGAATTTACTGTAGGTGTCTTAGAATTTGCTTCTCAAGAACACGGTGGCATGTGTGGAGTCCTGATAATATTTTGCCAAATGGCGTAGATGTTCCAACTCCTTCAACACAACTGCCAACTCCTCTTCATCCTTTTTCTCTCTATCCAGGGTGGCATATGTGATTGCCATCCTTGCACCGATAAGCTCGCATGTCTTGGCATGCTCCATGCTAATCAGGTTTTCCTCTATGGTGATGAGGATGGAGTGATCCAGATTAAGCCTCCTATTATTGGTAGTTCTCTTCATGATGGCTTTCCTCTTTCGGTTATAGGATATGGCTTGTATATCAACAACCTCATCCACATGTTTGGGTATTTGTTGATCTCCCCAAGTAAGCATATTTCTCAGGCTCCCGAAGGTGTATATATGTTCAAGACTGGGTTCTTGAACCTCTTCCATGTGTTCTGAAGGTTCGGCCTCTAGTTTTTGCTCATTGGGAGGTAAAGTATTGGATGAAATTGAAGCATCAGGGGAAGGCTCGGTACTTACCTGATAATCGACTATTGAGATGTTGATTTCCTACTATGGAACTTCTTCTTCTTGTTCGCCTGACCCTAGATCGTCCTTATGGCTATTCGCTTGGGTCTTTGGTACATCGAGTAGCTCATTTTATAAGACACTTTCGAACTCCTAGTCATTCTATGGAAGGCCTTGAATTTGAGCATCAAGATCTGGGGAAGATGCCTTCTCGGGTTCCTCTTCCTCTTTGATCTGCACCGAAGTCACCAAGGACACCTCTGAACTCTCCTCATCATCATATTTTTTTATTAAGTTTTGGAGGGGGTTTGGTGCACTTGCTCTCCCTGATGTGCTTGCTATATTTGACTGAGCTAAAGCATCCTCTAGTGATCCAGCCTGTGGCGTTGTAACTTCAGGCTTATCTAACCCAATGATTTCATCAATTTGTATTAGCTCTGGGCCACTTGGACCTATCCGACTCTCATTGGGTTGTCGACAGGGTCCCTTTCCATTTCCATGAGGTATGGGTTGTTCCACAACTGATCAATTACTCGTTGTTCCTGTTCCATTAAGATCAAAACCCTTTCATATGCCTCCGATGTCATAGTCAGTCCCATGTTCTGCACCTCTATGGCCTCTGTCGCTCTAATTTCTTCTCTGGATCAGAGGGCCTCTTGAGCTGACTTCTCTATAGTTGTTTCCTATTTATCCATGCTCATGGCCTTGAACCTGGTCATTTTCAGGTTGGAAATCCTTTGCACCACCTCGTCCCAGTCCTAGGTGTTCTCTGTAAAGACTTTGTCTTCGAACTTGTTGTAAGCATACGACTAGTAGGATGACACCTGTGAAGCATATTGCAGGACCAATCCCTTTGGATCATGCTTGTAGAATCTTCCTATCAGGAATCTGAATTCAAGTTAGCTCAACCCTTCTTGTTTGGCTTGAGCGGTGTCCTTTATCAGGTAGAACCCTACATGGAAACCATAGGGTATGAAAGCTTGTTTCTTGTCCTTGACCAGGGTGGAATTATATCCCTGCAAGATGGTTTGATAACATATTTCTCCTACTACCAACCAGTTTGGGACATGAGCTGGTAGGAGATGCGGTGCTCTGGTGGCCCCGAACACCCTGATGTAGGTGGCACACTCGTCCAAATACCAATGGCCTACCTTGGATATCATATTTTGGGTGTCGTCGATAGCCTTGATAATTCCTTCTTAAAAAAAATATAATAAATTCAGCTGATGAATTCATTGCAGATGAGAGAGTAGGATTTATTATACCTATTTTCCCATATCACCCTAAACTAGACACAGACCAGGATTTCTGCAACATGCCAGCTCAGATTCATGTTGGCGAAGAAGTTTCTGGTGCACATGACATCGGTAAAGTATGAAGCCATGTAAAATGTTGGTGCTTCCCCTTCCTTCGACGCCTGGGCCTGCTGCACACAGATTCTCAGTTGCTAGGATATTATTTTTCCCCAGTTGAAGCTGCATCTAGCGATCACAACTGTGTATGCTAAAGACATCCATTCCTCTAAAAACCTAGAGCAATCTTTCTCTCCATAAAAACGATAGATAAGAGCTCATATAGACGTATGTCTCCCTTAAATTGGATGTTCTGTACCAACCAGTGCTCCGGTTGGTGAAATTCTTGTCCTCCCTCCACCATGAGGCCATCACTCGGCTAGTGTCATGGTGGTCATAGAATTTCACAACGAAGTCTATGTTTAGTCACTCATCTGGGTCTTTGAGTTTGTAATACTTATAAACTTATATCGGGAGGAAAACTATGACACACCCACCATTGTCATCATTGATTAAACACTTTTATGTTTCTATGTGGTCGATGATCCATTTCAGGACCTCTATGCAGGTTAGAAAGGGGGTTCTTCTTTCCACCATATGTAGATACGACCGTTGGATGTTTGGGAACACCTGGTTGTTGAGCCCTCTTACGTCAGGATCACTATGTGGGACATATTCTAGATATTCCTCCCAACTGATCTTGTTAAAGAGTTCTCCCCAATGTGGGAGCGCCATCTTGGACTCGATGCTTGCCTCAATATCGCCAAAGGCCGGAGGCAGGATGAAAAATTTCTTCATTGTTGTCTTAATGATAGGTTTCGGCCTCAAGACGTATTCCAATTTCTTTGCGATCCCTGGAGAAGAGCCTTTGCCTACCTTTGGTTCTTTCAGCTTCGGTTCTCTTGACGAGTGTCTGGTGGTTGGATTTCTCCGTGACATCATTCCTGCAACTTAAACAAAATTTGAGGGACTGTGTAAAATGAGAAACTCACATATCAAAATTACAGCCAACGAATTTACAGACTTGGATACATACCTCTGAAGCTTGTTAAAACTTGGTTATTTTGACAATCACGAGATTGATACAGCCTTTGAGTTGCTTGTCTTTCTCCTTCAGATGCTCCAGAATTATCTTATGCGCATAATGATTTCGTTTACAATGACTCAAGAGATTTTAAGCAGGAAATATCTTATCGTGTCGCATCGACCATTCAATCTGGGTTATGAGTGAATTTTTAATAAATCTTCCACCAAATCTTTAGAAATTAAATTCATCGTGGGTTGACAGTGGAGGCGCGGGTGGTGATATGGTCTATCGGTGATTTTAAACGGTTGTTTTGATTGGCGCATGGGGTAGCAACTAATGCATGATCGGGTATTAATTATGTCCTTAAAGGCTCAAAATTCGACTGTATACAATGCTAAAATGTCCCATCGTGTCTCTCTCTCAGTGGGTGGATTGGGGATCGGGGGTGTGCTATGAATGCTTTTTGTTGATAACCTCCTGCAAAAAGTTCTGACGTCGATCGGTTTTACTGTACATTGCTGACGCGGAAATGCTTACTCAGAGGTGCGACTCGGACCTAGGGAGCCAAGAATAACTCGAGACAACACTAGACTGTATGACCCTCTTACCTGGTAAAGACACGTGGCATTGAAGATCGATGACTTAATTCGCGTGTATTAATCGGAGTCGGTATTTTTCTTAAGTTATTCGTTCTAAAGCAAACCTTAGCTTGTCGATGCCGAAAAGTGCCCATGATCGATTATCGACGATAAATCTATCAAAGCGCTTTCGGATCAGCTCCCTTGAAAAGGCTCGATGTCGAAAACGCATCAGGAATCGACGATCGGGAATAACTTTTATCGCAATCAGAATTTTTGTTGCGATCCTTCTAGTCTTTCCTCGATTCCGATAAGCGCGTCGGGCATCGGCTATCGGTGATGTCTTCCTTTCTTCGTTAAATCCTGTCCCATACTGTCTTTTACCAATTCCGAAAGGGAATCGAATATCGGTGATATCTTTATGCGCAAACCAAAACTTCCTTTTGTCGATGATGATGGATATCAGTGCTCGACGACTGAGGTTTTTCGAATGGTTCATTTTCCTTCTTTGAATTCCTTCTGATGCTGACCCTGAGTGTGTTCGGTGAAGTGTTTGGCTGTCGATTATTTATTCAAGTGTTAAGGTATTTTTAGTCATGAGGTTTCATAAGTTGAAGAAAACATGAATAGGTGATGTGAGTCATGAAAATAAGAAAAGAAAAAACATTTTTCAAAAATGAAATCGAATCAGACAATGGAGAAGATCAAGTGGTACCCAAAAAGGTAAAAATTTGACAAAGGATTTTTTTAAGTTGTGTTGAGTGCTCAACAAATGGTAACTTACTGGGAAAAAGAAGAATATGTGTTCTTACCTTGGGCTCAGCTAATGCAAAATTTGGTTAAGAGCTTAACTCGTTTTTTATCGGAGCCTCTTTTATCCTTGCATTTTAAATTCCCTGGTTGATGCATCTAGGCCTGCCTATGGGGTTTTCAGCCTTTATTCCACATTTGTTTCCTGTAACCCCGACTAAATCCTCCTTTAACAAGAGTCAAGTAAAGCATTCACTGGCCTCAGGCCCTTTAGTTATCCTTAATCACTTTCTATGGTGTTGTTCCGCTGCCAACGAGCGTCCATAGCCCTAGCAGAGTCACCCTGACGTCACACACCTTGCTCCGCTTCTAGCGAGCATCCATATCCCTGGAGGAGTTATTTTCATACCCTCTCCTACTGCGCACTCATTTTATATAGTTGATTTTATTTTGGCAGAATGCCCTGAGTGAGTAGGAGAGGAGGACGTCTGTTATTTTCAAAATGAGATGGTTAAGGTGAATTTTTTCTATCTCTGTCTTTGAGGTACATGTAGTCCTTTCCAGTTTACCAATTTTACCTTAAGGTTTTACCATACCACCAAGCAAACACTTCATCATTTTCCCAAGGTTGTTCATCTGCAGGTTAGATAGAAAAACCTTTAAAACAACCACAGGTCTCCCAACACTTCTTGTGTTGTATGTGAGTGATGAGTCAATAACAAAGTTTGTCATATCACATGAATTGAGGTCAACCAATGTCTTTCTAAACACAATATTCAAAATCACAAAAGCACTATAGAAAGAAACAAAACAAAAAAAATGCATTCTGCAATCGACCTGCCCTACAACAAAACATTGTGAAAACACATATACACATTTTTTTTTTATTTCTTTTAATGAAAATATTGTTTTAGGGCTTGGCCATTCACCGAGAGGGCATCAGGTTCCCCCCTCAGATTTTGCAACCGGTACGTGCCTACCCCAATTTTCTCAGCCACCTGAAAAGGTCTAAGCCATAGATTCTAAAACTTAGAATGTTTTCCTTTCGGCTCATTTTCTCTGTCCCATTTTAGGACTAAGTCTCCCACTTCAAAATTCTTCTATTTAACCTTATGCTTATCAAACCACCTTTTAACTATCTACTGATGAGATATGAAATTTGATTTTTCTTTCTCCCTTTCTTATTCCAGCATGAGGAGGGTATCAATTCTTTGTTGTATGAATGATGAGGGTTGTCCTATAGAATCTTGAGAAAGTTGAAGAGATGGGAGATATAGCCCATTTGGGAGAATGGATTCTTGTCCGTATACTAGGAAGTACGAGGAATTTCATGTAGCTTCCTTGGGTATTACTCTATCAGCCCATAAAGCATTATGGAGTGAACTATGCCTATTCCTTTGATTGTATGCAACTATTTTCTTTAATATCCTCACTAGGTTCTTATTGGTTGATTATGCCACTCTGTTCCCCTGTGGATAGTAGTTTACAGAGTATCTAATTATGATTCATTTATCTAGAGAAAACTCTGTTAATAGGGTGGAAGAAAAGTAAGCGACATTATAAAAAACAAGTACAGAAGGCACACTAAACCTTGTGATCATCTGTTGTTATATGAATTGGATCACCACCTTTTCATTTACATGATTTAGAGGGATGGCCTCTGCCCATTTCGTGAAATAGTCAGTGGCAGTTAGCATTGATCCATGTTGTTTTGAAGAACTCGGCATAATTTCTCCTATGATATCTAACCCCCATTGCTCGAATGTCCTGGAAACGACCATAGGTTGGAGAGGAACAACTCTCTCTTTTCCCTCCTCACACTTATTTGACAAGTTTTATAGTTCCTAGAGTATGTGCGAGCATCCTTGAACAACGTAGGCAAATAATAGCTAGATCTCAATATTTTATGAGCAATGGTGTTTCCTGCGAAATGTCCACCTGTAGGACCATCATGGAGCTCCTTCAGAACTTTGTCTACATCTTCACGTTGGAGACATCTTAAAAGTACCCCATCATAATTAACACGGAAGAGCACCAAATTTATGAGGTGATATTGTGTTGATTTTAACTTGAGGTCTCTCCTTTCCCTAGGATTTAGGTTTTCTGGGCAAGTTCCATGATGCATGAGATAAGTTAGTTTCTCATACCAAGACTCTTTCCCTGGGTAGATGTATGAAGCTTCACCACACCATAATGCCAATTCATTCTCCCACCCAGGGTCTTCATTTACTTGGTCCTTGGCTTTAGCTGCCAGTTTGCATAACCCTTGTCCCTTCACCAGTTTAGCAGGTTTTATATTTAGATCAAATTCTTGGACTATTGACATCCAATTTCCTCTTCTTTCCCCCATCTCCTGTTGAGTGAATAGGGATCGGATTGCAGGGTGAGGCACTATGACTTTGGTATGATTCTTTAGGATGTAATATCTGAAGTGTTTTACTACCTTGTATACCACATTAGCCTGCTTGTCTATAGTGGGGTAATTTAGTTCGGCTCCTTGGATATTAGTGCTCATTAATGATACTGGGGCCGTGTTGTTGTCATCATCCTTATGATTCATTACTGCAGCTAACGATTGGTCGGAGGAAAAATTATAGAGGAAGAAATCTTTGCTAAAATCGGGACTTTGCAACACTGGGGATTGGGATATTGCAACCTTAATACTTCTGAAATCACTTTTTCTTTCATCATCCCACTTTAATTCAACATCTTTACGGATCATTTTTTGTAAGGGTTTGATAGTTTCAGCAAAATCGGGGGTGAATTTCCTCACAAGAAAGATTGCATAGCCTTTTTGTTGTGGGGTAATGGAAATTGAGCTATAGCCCTAATCCATTATGGGTCTATGTGAATGTCTACTTGAGATATAATTTGGCCTAACAACTTACCTTCCTCGACACCCAAAAAAAAATTCTTAGGGTTTAAGGATATACCGTATTTCCTACACCTTTCAAAAATATGGGTTAAATGTTGGATGTGATCTTCTCTGTTCTTTGAATACACATTCATGTCGTCCAAATAGACTACTACACATTTGTTGATTAGTCCTGGAAAAACTACGTCCATGGTCCTCTGGAAGGTTTCCCTCGCATTGATTAACCCAAAGGGCATGCATTTATAAGCAAAGGTTCCCCACTTGGTTCAAAAGGTAGTTTTCAAATGGTCTTCCTCTGAAACTAAAACTTGGTTGTAACCTGAGAAACTGTCCAGTAGGGAGAAAATCTCAGAACCAGACACAGTCTGCAAGAGTTTATCCATTGGTGGGACTGGGTAGTTGTCCTTTTCTTAAGCTCTGTTGAGGTTTTTGAAATCTACACATAGACTAATCTCCACAGACTTTTTCCTCACAGGAACCAAATTTTCTACCCATGTAGAGTGTCTAACCTGGAAGATAATATTAGCACCTAATAATTTTTTTAACTCCTGACACATGAGAGGCTCTAGGGATGGGTGGTACTTCTAGAGCTTCTGTTGAAAGGGCTTCACTTCATGCTTTAACGGGATAGTATGTTGAATGATACGAGTATCATAAGTTTTCAGATCTCGGTAGGACCATGTAAAGAAATATTGATATTGCCTAAAAAGTTTGAGATAGGCCTTCCTTTCCTCTTTAGATACTGTCTTGCCAAGATTTATATTCTTGGGGTTTTTCAGGGTTCCTAGATTTATAGTTTTGTGCATGGGACAGGAACTCCCTATTTTCGTGTTCGTTGACCCTTTGAATCTTTCCCTTAAGTAAAAAATATTTTATAAATTGGATACCCTTTTCGGTATCATGTGAGACTTTGGTTTTTTGGTTGGATTATCTGTATGAGGATCGATCTCTACTAATTGATCCTGAAATACTTCATCGTCAATAGCCAAGTCTTTAAAATTATCCCGATTGGTAAAAAGGTTTATGATTTGTTCATCTCCTTCAAAGACATTCCAATTAGAAATATTATTGGGCACCGATGGTTTGTAGAGTAGCTCCATAGTGAAATGGGAGGTTTCATATTATTATAGAGGTGATAGCCTTGAGGCAGCGGTGGCCAAAGAATCATCAAGAGTGTTCTTTGTTCTCGGGATCATTGTAATGTTGAAGGCTTCAAAATGTTCTATTAGTCTGTGCACTTATTGTTGGTAATTCCTCAGGTGGGGAGAATTTCAACGTATAGTGTTCCTTACTTGTCTAATGATGATTTAAGAATCTCTGAAAACCTTCAATTATTGAATGTCTAATTCTATGGATTTCTTTAGCCCTTGTACTAGAGCTTCATACTCGATGGTGTTGTTTGTGCATTCAAATTCTAGTCTACAGGACATGTAATTTTGTTTACCTTTTGGGTCAATGGCAATGCACCGTGCCCCTGACGCTTCTTGAGATTTAGATCCATCGAAGTATAAGTTCCACATTTGTTAGAGAACATCGTCATCTTCCCTTTTTATACCATTTCCCTCCTTTCCTCCTATCTGTTCCATGATTTCTAGCACCGGTTCCTGAAAGAAGAGGGTTTTCCCCGCCATCGTTGGCAAATTTTCTTGAAAAATCACTTAGGATTTTTGAGTAAGAGGGACATTATATGAGATGGGGAAGAAATTCCTAAAATTGGAATCAAATGAATAATTTCCTAGCATGGGAAAATCTGCCAATGAGGGCTCGTTAAAAGTTTCCAAGTCGGTGACAGTGTGTTTTAGATATCTTTCCCTATCGATTCTGATCATATTCATGTGTCCCTTTAATGGAAGCCAAAGGTGATCCTAGTCTGTTCTAAAGTATCCATTTAAATTCTTAGATCAATCTCGACTCAGTAGCAATCCATAAGATTCTGGGATATCTACTACGATGATGTCAATTACTTGAACAAATTTGGGGTGTGTCACTATTCTCATCATTACATCTTTGAGTTCTCCCATAAAATTCACCTAGGTTCTGTCCAGTTGTATTACATGTTTATCACTTTTGAGAGGGACTGTGTTTAATGTTTTGCAAATAGAAAATGGCATAACATTGGGGGACGCTCCTGAGTCAACCAAACAATTATGGAGCTTTCTGTTGAAGAATTCAAATGTCAAAAGGAACGGTGGGACAAAAGGTTTTCCCTTCTTATATTCAGAGCAAGTGTTCACAGTTGGTTTATTTCTTATATCCGCGGGAGTTATATTTTCTCCTTGGTCAGTGCTTGTTGTAGGATTCTCTATTAATTGCAATGCTTGTAATAGAAAGTCCTTTTTCTGAGGGATTCTACACATGTCCATGACCGATATATTTGCCTTCAACCTTTTCAAGTCTTCTACTTTGTTGTAGTCTAGCTTGGGTGATTCTCGTGTAAGGATGTTTATAGGATTTCTTCAGGGAACAAAAGGTTTTGTCGGGTGATCGGGAGTTGGTTTTCCTCCCGAAGTTTGGGTCATAGTAAGGTCATTTGAGACAGGTTGACCCTTACTTCATGTTTTCACAACCAAGATTTCTGTGGGTGGTTCTTGAACCTCAAATAGGCCATTGGAAGGAATTGGTAGGTCAGAGTCCCATATCAACATGGTTGTTTCTTCTAGTGCATCAACTTCTTCCTGATCAACAATGTTCATAACTGAGCCTCTTGATTGATTGGCCAACAAATTCATGTCATGCACCCATTTTGGGCAGTCTCTTTCATAGTGTTTCTCTTGGTGATAGGTACAAAAAGAGTTGGATGCTACATTTCCAAAATCGATGTTTAAGTTGGCTGGGGGGGTTCAATTGCTTTGAAAGGTGGATTTATTTTTAAAAAGGGTGTATATGGCCTCTAGCCTTGGTTTCCTTCCCCTGCACTTATCTTCATGTCTATGATTTCATTCGACAACTTTTTAACCATGCATTGTAGGTCTTCTATGTCTCCACTTCCCTTTTCGGGACCTTGTTCTGTTTGTTTCCCTAGGGGATAGTCAATAGGAGTCCCCTCCTGGGAGGAGGTTGAACTTTATTCTTAACTAATGAGACCTGGCCTTCTTTACAACCCTTCATTTGGAAATCTATCATTTTTTCTTCTTCAAAATCATCATCTAAGGTTGTTTTGGAAGCCCTCTTCACAAGCATGGAAATAGAAGCTGGGAGAGTATTAGCATATACTTTGATTTGAAACTCTTGAGTGGGTTTAGCTTCGAGTTGAAATTTGTTTAGGATAGTGGTGAAACATTGATTAAATTATTTAACCTTCTCCTTTGAACTCATGGTGGCAGCAAACAAATCGGCCATCAAAGCTCCTGTAGTGGTTTCTTCTGCAAATTTATCTAGAAAATCCTTTTGAAACTTCGTCCAACTAGTTATGGATCCTACAAGTAAGTTAAAATACCATGTGGAGGCCAAATTCTCAAAAGTGTAGGGGAAAATCCTGCATACTACATCTTCATGTTGGACATTCATCAGTGTGTTAGCTATTATGAATTTTTTGATATGGTCTTCAGACAATCCTGAGGTTTCAGGGTTAAATTTAGCAAGTAACTTCTCTGGATGTCAGGGAAGGTTATGTACTCGTCCAAGGATGGCCAGAGAATCTCTGGCTAACCAAGGTTGATTATTCTAAGGTGGGTTTCCCATTTATTCATTATGATCATTGTTATCTTCCATGTCGTCTGATCCTGAAACTGAGTGTTCAAAGTTAAACCCTTCCTCGTCGGAAAAATCGTTGGGCTCGGAGCAGTTGTCGTCTGGTGTTTCAGGGATTATATTAAGAGGATGTTTGATTTTAGTGAGGAAGAAATCTATCAGGTCTTCTACTATGTGCACAAAAACCTAGTTGGGGGTATCGACCATTGGTCTGCTTACTTATTTTCTACGAGGAAGTAACAGAGCTAAGGGAAACGCTCTGATCTATCGGGTGTAAGCTCTTGTGATCCTTCTAAACTGGTTCAAATCCTCATAAGGAATACTGTAAGGTATATCAGGGAATAGATTTTCTTCCTCTTGCTGGGGTGAGTTACTCGTTCCAGGAGTACTCAGTGTGTGTGGGATATCTTGAGAATGACTAGCCATGCATGTGGGTTGTTTTGAATCTACAGGATGTGTGAAATATTGTGTCAAAAATATTGTAAGCCATTCATTCTTCAGGCCCTCCTTCTAACGCCATTTCTATTGAGGGGTCCTAAATCCCTTTAAATCAATAACAGGAACCAAACCTGCCACCAAAGCCCAATTAGACTCTGCATCATTTAATGGTGGAATGGTTCTCTAGATCTTGCGATCCAGCTAATTAATCAATGGGCTTTACGTAGTGATTGACAGGATGTCTTCTTGTGAAATCTCCTCCTTCAGTCCGAACATTCTCTTTTTTTATTTTCTCTTATAGGTGGGACCGATACAAGATAAATGCTAGTATAAACCTGCTAGGTAACAAAGGGGAAAGAACTTAACTATTGAAGAAGGCTGAGCTTGGGATAACCCTCATACTCCAGCATGCAGATAATGATTCTTACACCTACAAAAAGCCTAGTACTAATACATCAACCCGTTGGTGTTCCAATTATTGACTGAGATACGATTATCAGAAGAAAACATACATGCAATAAACGATGGAAAGAAAAATAGTTTCCTCAACTCTAATCATCAATCACATATTAACACAATGATTTACTCTTCATCATTAGAGAACACGAACTATAAAAATATCGAATTAGATAATTTATCAATAGATTCATAGGCTCTTACTCAATACAACATCCATTCATGAGATGAAATAAAAAATAATTCTTCTTCAGATCCAATCACACCTTCTTTTGATGAAAAATAAAAAAAATTTGTCTATGGTCCTAAACCAGATTTCTTAATTAAGGTATCTCTAAAATAGTTTTTTACAATCCAAAAATGAGGGTCTTTGAAAAAACCATCGACCACGGTTAACAGGTTGATCCTCTTATTTATAACATATTATTAACTAAAAATAGCTATAAAAAGTGCAAGCTAAGTAAAACAAAACATCACCACATGGCGCTTTCATCACTGAGTCTTCTAAGAGTTGTCAAATGGTTTCACTTGAGTGGATGACTCTTCTCATTCTCTGATAATTGGACGAAGATATCCTCGCATGTATTGGCATACGGGAATATGTGTTGTTTCATCGGGGCCGAAAGGATCCCCTTTATCTCTACTCCCTGTGCCCAATACTTGACCATTTTATCACTTAACTGTTGTAACACAATCCGAGCCTTGATTGAGTGTTCCATGAAATGCTACACTTGTCCTAGCGCCATGTTCACCACCTTTTCTATCTCCACAACCCATGATGAGTCTTGTTCAACATGTAATTTTACTATGTCATGCAAGTCAACAAAGTCATTGGGTGTGCCTAATTTTGGGAGGCCGATGTCTCTCATCGCCTGGTTGATCTTGGTCCAACTCTTTTCGCACTCGACACATTTCTCTTGGATTTCTTGATGAGGTTCTTGGGCCATTTTCACCTAGTATTCGGTCGACTTCTTTATGTGATTGATGTTGCTATCCCTTTGTACTCGAATGCTGTGATTTTCAATGTCTCGGCCCTGTTGAACGATGCTAATGTAATCTATCCTTTCCACTGCTTGGTGTTCTTTCTCATACCATATTTCCATATCTTTGCACGTTGCCAGCACCATGAGGGTCTCTTCTTGAAAATTGGCTATTCCTGTAGTGAAAAGGTGGCGCTCATTTGTGAATTTATTGTAGGCATCATGGAATTTGCTTCTCAAGAACATCGTGGCCTATGTGGAGTCCTAATAATATTTCTCCAAATGGCATAGATGTTCCAAATCCTTCAGGATAGCGGCCATCTTCTCTTTATCTCTTTTCTCTCTATCCAAGGTGGCATATGTGATTTCCATCCCTGCGTCGATAAGATCGCATGTCTTGGCATTCTCCATGCTAATCATTTTTTCCTCTATGGTGTTGAGGATGGAGCGATCTCGAGTAAGCCTCCTCTTATTCGTAGTTCTCTTCACGACGGCTTTCCTCTTCCGATCATAGGAGATGGCTTGTATATCGGCAAACTCATCCATGGGTTCGGGGATTTTTTGATCTCCCCAGGTAAGCATATTTCCTAGACTCCCAATGATGTATATTTGTTCAAGACTAGGTTCTTGAACCTCTTCCGTCTGTTCCGAAGGTCTGGCCTCTGGTTGTTGCTCATTGGAAGGTAAAGTAATAGTTGAAATTGAAGCATCAGGGGCAAGCTTGGTAATTACATGATAATCGGCTGTTGAAATGTCGATTTCCTATTGTGGAACTTCTTCTTCTTATTCGTCTAACCCTAGCTCGTCCTTCGGGCTATCCTCTTGGGTCTTTGGTACATCGAGTAGCTCAGTGTCTAAGACACTTTCGACCTCCTGGTCATTCTGTGGAAGGCCTTGAATTTGAGAATAGAGAGTTGGGGAAGATTCCTTCTCGTGTTCCTTTTTCTGTGTGATCTGCAACGTAGCTACCAAGGACACCTCCAAACTCTCCTCATCATCATAGATTGTTATTAAGTCGTGGAGGGGGTTTGATGCAATTTCTCTCCTTGATGTCCTTGCTATCTCTGGCTGAGATGAAACGTCCCTTGGTGATCCGGCCTATGGCATTGTAACTTCAGGGTTATCTAACCCGAAGATTTTGTCAATTTGTATTAGCTCTGGGCCACTTGGACCTATCTGGCTCTCAACTTAGTTTTCAACAGGGACCCTTACCATTTCCACAAGGTCTGGGTCATTCTGCAGTTGATAAATTACTTGTTGTGCCTATTCCATTAGGATCAAAACCCTTTCCTGTGCCTCTGGTGTCATAGTCAATCCCCTGTTCTGCACCTCTGTGACCTCTGCCGCTCTGATTCTTCCTTGGCTCAGAGGGCCTCTTGAGCTGACTTCTCTATAATTATATCATGTTCATCCATGCTCATGTCCTTGAACTTGGTCATTTTTTTCATTGACCATCCTTTGCACTACCTCATTCTAGTCCTGGTCATTCTCTATAAAGACTTTGTCTTCGAACTTGTCATGAGCATATGGCTAACAGGATGACACCTGTGAAGTGTGTTGCGGGACTAGGCCCTTTGGATCGTTCTTGTGGAATATGCCCATCGAGAATCTGAAGTCGAGTTGGATTAGCCCTTCTTTCTTGGATTGAGCAGTGTCCTTTACTAAGTAGAACCTTACATGGAAACCATAGGGTATGAAATACTATTTCTTGTCCTTGACCAAGGTGGCATTGTATCCCTACAAGATGGTTTGATAACATATTTCTCCTACTACCATCCAGTCTGGAACATGAGCTGGTATGAGATGTCGTGCTCTGGTGGCCCCGAACACCCTTATGTAGGTGGTTCTCTCGTCTAAATACCAATGGAATACCTTGGATATCATCTTTTTGGCTGTCACCGATAGACTTGGGCATTCCTTCTTAAAAATAATAAAATAAATTCGGGCGATGAATTTATCGCAGATGAGAGAGTAGGATTTCTTATACCTGTTTTCCCATAGCATGTTGAAGTAGACATGGACCGAGAGTTCTACAGCATGCCAGCTAAGATTCATGTTGGTGAAGATGTTTTTGGTGCACATGACATCAAGCAAGTATGAAGCCATGTAAAATGTTGGTTCTTCCCCTTCCTTCGGCACCTAGTCCTGCTACACACATATGCTCAGTTTCTTGGAGATTATTGCTCCCCAGTTGAATATGCATCTGAAAATTACAACTATGTATGCCAAAGGCATCCATGCCTCTGAAAATCTACACCAATCTTTCTCTCCATAAAATCGATAGATGAGAGCCATCAGATAGATGTATGGATCCATTAAATTGGTTGTCATGTACCAACCAGTGCTCCAATTGGTGGAATTCTTGTCCTCCCTCCAGCATGAGGCCATCACCCGGCTGGTGTCATGGTGTTTGTAGAATTTCACGAAGATGTCTTTGTTTAGCCGCTCCTCTGGATCTCTGAGTTTGTAATACTTCTGAACTTCTATCGGGAGGAAAACTTCGACACACCCACCATTGTCATTATTGATTAAACACTTATGTGTGTCTTTGTGGTTGATGAGCCATTTCAGGACCTCTATGCAAGGGAAAATGGGCGTTCTTCTTGCCACCATATGTAAGTACGACCATCAGATGTTTGGGAACACCTAGTCGTCGAGTGCTCTTACATCTGGATCACTATGTGGGACATATTCTAGGTATTCCTCCCGAATGATCTTGTTAAAGAGTTCTCCCCAATGTGGGAGTGCCATTTTGGACCTGGTGCTTACCTCAGTATCACCAAAGGTCAGAGGTTGGATGAAAACTTTCTTCATTGTTGTCTTAATGACAGGTTTCAGCCTCGAGACATATTCCAATTGCTTTGCGATCCATGAAGAAGAGCCTTCGCCTACCTTTGGTTCTTTCATATTCGGTGCTCTCGGTGAGCTTCTCATGGTTGGCTTTCTCGGCAACATCGTTCCTACAACTTAAATATAATTTGAGGGACTGTGTAAAATGAGAAAATCACATATAAAATTACAACTAGTGAATTTACAGACTCAAATACATACCTATGAATCTTGTTAAAACCTGGTTATTTTGACAATCGTGGGATCAATACAGCCTTCGAGTTGCTCGTCTTGCTCCTTCAGATGCTCTAGAATTCTCTTACGCATAGAATGATTTCATTTACAATGGATCAAGAGATTTTAAAAAGGAAATATCTTACCATGTCGTATCAGCCATTCAATCTGGGTTATTAGTGAATTTTTAATAAATATGTCACCGAATATTTAGAACTTAAATTCATCGTGGGTTGACGGTGGAGTCACGGGTGGTGATGTGGTCTATCAGTGATTTTAAACAGTTTTTTTAATTGGTGCACGAGGTAGAAACTAATGCAAGATCGGGTATTAATTAGCTCCTTAAATGCTCAAAATATGACCGTATCTAATGCTAAAACGTCCCATCGTGTCGCTCTCTCAGTGGTTTGATCGAGGATTGGGTGTGTGCTATGAACATTTTTTGTTGATAACCTCCTGCAAAAAGTTCTGACGCCGATCGATTTTACTATACATTGCTGACACGGAAATGCTTACTCGGAGGTGTGACTCGGACCTAGGGAGCCAAGGATAACTCGAGACAACACTAGATCGTACGACCCTCTTACCTGGTAAAGACACATGGCATTGAAGACCAGTGACTTAATTCTCTTGTATTAATCGGAGTTAGGATTTTCCTTAAGTTATTCATTCTAAAGAAAACCTTAGCTTGTCAATGCCGAAAAGTGACCATGATTAGTTATCGGCGATAAACCTATCAAAGCGCTTTCGGATCGGCTCCCTTGAAAAAGTATCGATGTTGAAAATGCATCGGGAATTGACGATTAGGATTTGTTGCAATCCTTCTAGGTTTTCCCCAATTCCGATAAGTGCATCGGGCATAGGCTATCGACAATGTCTTTCGTTATTCGTTAAAGCCTGTCCCATACCGTCTTTTACCAATGCTAAAGGGGAATCAGCTATCAGCGATATATTTATGCGCAAACCAAAACTTCCTTTTTTCGATGCTAATGGAGATCGATGCTTGACGACTAAGGTTTTCTGAGTGGTTCCTTTTCCTTCTTTGAATTCCTTCCGATGCCGACCTTGAGCATGTTTAGTGAAGTGTTTGGCTGTCGATTCTTTATTCAGGTGTTAAGGTCTTTTTAGTCACGATGTTTCATAAGTTTAAGAAAAACTAAATAGGTGATGAGAATCATGAAAATAAGAAAAGACAAAACATTTTTCAAAAATGAAATCAAATGAGACAGTGCAGAAGATCAAGTGGTACCCAAAAAGGTAACAATTTGACAGAGGATTTTTTTAGGGTATGTTGAGTGCTCAACAGGTACCTTGGGAGTCATTGACATCATTGGTGATTTCCATCACACTTGTTAATGGTATACCTCAATGACCAGTAATCAAGTGGTTTCTACGATGTTTGACATCAAATCATCTATTCACATGGCTAGATTCGTACCACATCGAGATTGGGATGAAGACCCTAGGTTGAGTGTTCACTCTGTTATCTAATTTTCCTAGGTTGTGGAGGAGATCATTTGAACATGTTGATATATATACTATCACATATATCCACATTGTATTGGTCTATGGATATGTTTTATCATCTCGTAGCTCCACTATGTATTTTTTGCGGCTACGATCAGTTCATGTCATGGAGGTATGGATCCACATTGTATCTTTGGTGTCTATATCCTACTCAATATTTTTCATGGATCAACATTGTATTGGTCGGAGGCCGTTCTTCGAGTCATCTCGTAATCCGAACATAGGTATGCCTACCTTGGAAATGGAACATATATTAATATTGTTTGATGGTTGTTTGCAACTTCTTCCAGGTTGTCCAACTCCACACCCTTGCATTAAATAATTGTAAAGTGTTTTGGCCATCAGTTTCTCTTCTGACTTCACACTTTAGGTGGAAATATCCTACACACCAAAATGCCACACTTAAGTACCTCACCCTAAGTGTCGCAAGTGTCATAAAAGTGTCACATACACTGACACCATGAAAGAACATTTTTCACAATCCCTAGTTAATGTGGAGGAGAAATATATTATATGAAGGTCAAAATACTATGTGCACATGAATTAATTATTAATATTCATAAAAAGGTAATTAATTTAGTGTGAGAATCCACCTCACATTTAGTTTCCTATTTTCAAGGAGAGGTTGAGAATCTCATGGATGGTTGAGATATTTTCTCAAACCAAAATCCTAATTTGGTGGATCTTGAGAGATATTTCCTCCTTCAAATGCTTGAGAGATATTTTCTTCCTAAAATTTTTGAGAGATATTTTCTCCCCAAAAATCTTGGAGATCCCATTTTAGTGGATCTAGTGAGTGATATTCTCCATGGTGGTTAAGCCTCCAAATCCTATATAATGAGGGATTTCCATGGAGAAGAGGAGGAAAGAGAATATTAGAGGTATCAAACCTTTGATTCTGAGAGGATCTTTCAGATATCAAACTTATGATATTGGTAGCATCGTGCAAGGGTTGGATGAGGAGATATTGGAGGAGTGTTGCAACAACATCCATGTTTGTAACTAATCTCTTTAACTTCTCATTTTAATATATACCTGGCCTATTTCCTTCAAGCTTATGTATTCTTGCATGTGCTTGTCTACTTTCCATTCAATATTTGTAGATGAATTTGTTTAATCTAATCTTGTAGAGTAGGAGTTCGTTGTTTCTCTTTGTTGTCCATTTTATTGAAGGTATCAAGTTGTGCTAAGGATTTTGGAGATCAAGCTCAAATTGGAAGCAGCGAGGACAAACTTTGAAAAAAGGTGCATCACACCCTTTCTCCCTCTCTCTCTTTCTGATTAATTAAACTAAATTCAAAGGGATGTTAGTGTCCGCTTTTGTTTTTCTATCTTGGTATTAGGGGTCTATAATCCAAGGGAAAATTCACGTGTCTATAGGGGAATTATTTCGTAACAACCCTTGAATGGTTGTTGAAGGTTCTATAGAGCTAGTATTGGTGTGGGGTTGATATTTTCTCCCAAAGTGTTGAAGGCCCTTTTCTGTCTGCCTCCCCACTGAAAGACCTATCTCATCTTAATCATTTCATTTTTATGTAAAGGATCAAGAGAATCGATATCATTAGACTTATCATGATTTCTATTTTCTACAATTGTAAGAAAAAGGTTCTTACAAGTATGTATAACTCTCTTTATTTGACTTGCACTAATAAGTGATGGGTTGGCTTCTATGTTGTGAGCCCTAACAACATATTCCACTCCATCTTTTCTGAGATGGTATTTTTTCTCTTTCCGGAAGAAGATTTTTTTTCTTTCATAAATATAAGTACTCCCTAGTACACTACTACAAATATCCAAAGGAACCACATCCAAATCAACCTCATCTATCAACATAGAAGAAATATACAACGTCAATCTACACTGATTGGTAACCTTAAGTTTTTCATTATCATGCACCCAACCAAGATGGTAAGGTTTCTGGTAAGTTCTTGTGGTTAATCCCATTTTATTTACAATATCTTCAGATATCAAGTTAACTTGTGATCCCAGATCAAATAGAGTTTCCACTTTTTTGTGTTTGGTCACTACTTTTATGTGGAATAATTCACTTCTTCTTTTGTCATTTTCAATAGATGGAATTTCAGAACTTGAACTAGCATGCAAGGAAACTTTACCTTGTAATCCAATGGCTGTGATCCTTTCTTCATAACCTGAGTCGGATCCTAGATCTTCCTGCATAGTAGAAATAATTTTATTCTTCCTTTGGCCACCAAATCGCTTCGATATTAACTCTGGATGTAGCTTCCAATAATTCTCATCATTGTGCCCATCTTTCTGGCAATGAGTGCAAGATGATTTTTCCCTCTCTTTCTTTGTTGTAGTTTTCCTCTTATCCTGTCCTTTTCCTTTCCTTTTGAAATGGTCTTCTGAATGTTGTGATCTTCCTGTACATTCTTTCCCCTACTTTCAAGGTGAGTTTCTTGCACACACACCTCATCTAAATTTGTAGGATTAAACAATAACAATGTATGTTGAAAGTAAATGTGGAGTGCACGAATATACTTCATCAAAGTTTCATGAGAATCTAAAGGAATATTTAATGCGAGTGCTTGTTTCCTAAATTCCTCTATGAAACTTTGAACACTCTAAGTCCTCATTTGATGTTTTTATTGAGCTAAACCTCACTTTTATTGGAGTCCAAGGAAAACCCATTTCACTTCGAGTACTGAAAGTGATTTATTATTTTGGAATATTTCCATTTCATAACGTTTCTCTATGAAATCTGGGATGGAAGCATTTTCTTTTTGGTTGAGTGGGATCCTCGCTGCTTGAACAGAGTAATGTGAATACATATGGTAATAGTACTAAAAATGGTAATAGATCCTCACCTTTGCCTTTCTTTCCTCGCCTATCGCTAGTGTCTTATATTTTTCCATTCCATCATGGATTTTTGAACATAACCCAGTGGATAAAATTTCTTTTTCAACGCAGATGTAAATTCAGACCATGAAGAAAGGAGTTTACCATTATGCTTACTACCTTTCTGAAGTTTTCTTTCCCAACAAACAAGGGTTGTGCCTTGCAACTGAAGAGAATACAATTGGATCTTATCCTCTTCCTCTTCAATCTGGTGTACGCGACAATAAACTTTGAATTTTTTGATCCAATTATTAAGCTTATCTGCATCAGCTTCTCCATTAAACATGGGCAAATTAAATTTCACGTCTAGTTTCAACAATGGCTTTTTAGAAGTACTTGAATGAAAGCTAGAATTATGAGAATGAGAGGAAGAGGAAGAGGAGCTTGAAATTGAAGATTGTTATGGAGGATCATGAGGATACCCTCCACTTCCATGGTTCACTGATGAATTATCCTCTTCTTTAGATTTCTTCTTCTTCTCCTTCTTTGCAACTCTCTTCTCATAATATGCAAACAATTTTTCTACCATCCCTGACATCTGGTAGAAATCTATGTGTAAAGACTTCTTATTCTCCACACAAAGTTATTCATCCTCCATTTTCCTTCCTCGAGTTTCATGTCCAATCTCTAGGTTGAAAGTCTTGATTTTTCCTTCACCTACTTTGAGCTTGTCCCTAGTAAGCATTCACACTCTTAATTCAATTCAAAGAAGACTGCTCTAATGCCAAGATGATCTGGGGTATTTTCATTCAATTACCATTACATGAATTACACTAGGAACATAAATAAAATCTTATGTGCAACAAAATTAAAGATGACATAATCATGGAGAAAGGATGAGAAGAAGAGAAAATACACAAAACATGATAACAAGGTTCATCCCAAGAATTGACTACGTCTTCAGACCCACTTTGAAGTGGAGAGACCTTTATATTATTCTCAGCAAAATTGGCATAAAATACATGACTATACCTCAAATCTAAAAAGTGTCCTTTAGATCCACTACTCTGATTCAAAATATGACTACACTAGTGGATTCATGGTGAGGAGTAGTGCAAAATCAACTGTCAAATCATCTCAATCCAACATCGTCACCTCTAGGCCCCTGTTAGGCTCTCTGCCCTATAAAACGTGTCACCAGACTGCAATAAATGCCTTCAATGCATAAAAATATGTTCTCCATATGGACTACTCGGCATATACCCCCAATATTTGGCATAAGGCTAGGTTAAAACAATTTTCTTGGGTGGAATTTACCAATTCTATGGCTTGGTCCGTTGGTAACAAAGTGTAAATTTAGGGGGGGGAGGTCCCGAGGTAAAGCCCATGGGCCTCCTCCTTTTGGTATATTGTTAAAACAAAATATTATAATGGTTTTTGGTTGGAACCACCAAATATTTCATACAACATGTTCGACCGTTGGTTATAAATATTATCCGACAATATAACTTCGTGCCAAAACCTTGGATTTGACCCTTGCATGGATCGTTCCATATTAATGTTGTCGTTGGAATATGTGACATGGAGGGATTTTGTGTCAGATTTTGTGAACGTCGATTCATGGATGTAACCATTAAGGGGTGGCTTCTAGCTAGTCCAGCCACCTTATCCTGTGTCGGCCAGTCCATGGTCAACCCCATCTCTTTTTTTTAATTTTTGATTTTTGATTTGTAGCCCACATTGGGAATTTCAGGGTTTCGACATGGTGCCCTATGATTGGGCCACGTGGAACCATGGCATAGTATTCCCCTATCCTTTCACCTTGCTATGTAGGCACCACCTGTCCTATGGAAGGGAGGCCATGTGGAGGCTTCCGGTAGGTGCCCCATGGCATCACCTGGGGGTGCCACATGTCAACTTGTTATTGGCCCAAGTGGACACCCAAAATGTTGATTCAACATGCCATGTGTCAGACTACCGAGCTTCTATGTATCATACTAATGTTTGCATAACATCATGTTGACATCATATTTTCACAGTCAACTGCTGACGTCAGTTGTACGGATGTTGATGTCAAGGTGCTGACTTTGACTAGTTTGACAAAAACTTTGAACATCCACAACTTCTTTGTTCAGACTCCGTTTGAGGTTTTGTTTGTACCATTGGAAATATTGTGACGAGCACTTTAACTTGGTGCTATTTTTGCTAAGATTTGAGGACTTTGAATATTTTCCCTTTTTTATCCTCCTGAATCACCATGTTTCCATCCACACCTTCACATTGTTGCATCGTGTATGCTTCACTTTCAGTAATTTATATTGGAACAAACCATTTACCGGGAGTGATCAATAATCACAAGGCTCATCCAAAAAATTGCAACCTATCTACTAATTTAGAGACCAATTCTTGCATAGTGTCAAATATTGCTTCCAAATTTTCATACTTCATGTTATAGATTTCTATGAAGGATATAAATTATCCTTCTTTATTCTTATGAGATTCAAGTTAAAGAGAAGTCTT